>JAQIXI010001352.1:0-14186 GCA_034700165.1 Galumnidae sp. Gr-Ori-00277 | reverse complement strand
GACTCAGAGAAGAGCCTTATTGGAGACGTTATACTCGAGGCAAAGCTTTGAACATTTAGTGAGTGACAAATACATCAATTTTTTAATTAATGGTAACTTTATTTTTAGCTCTAATTTGTTGCTGTCGTGCAATCACTGGGAGTGTTGGAAAATACGAATTCGTTATATTCCAGTCAATCTTTTTATGTGGATTAAGTTCAGATATCTTTGGAAATCACATCCGGAGTGGGAAGACATTCACTAATTTCTATCATTTTTGAATCGAATTTTAAAAAATTGCTAAAATTATATCGTTTTGTGTCAAACACTTTCTTTTTTGTTTAGTTATTTTTTGAATAAACATATTTTAAACTTAAATTAAGTCTTAAATTAATTGAATTTGAATTTTAATGAAAATAAAAATTTTATATTAAAAATGTGTAAAACAACAAATAACTATATTTTCTAAGCTAAAGTCCAATTAATTAATTATTTTGACCCTAAGGTTGACCCTAAGGTTGGCCCTAAAATAACTTTTAATTGTTTTAATGTTTAAGTGTTAAACCATTGAATACAATGGTTTGGCAAATGATATGATGGGAATTAAGGTTTGTGTCATTGAGACCTCTATCGCGAAATTCAGGTTTTGATGTCTAGTATTGAGTCGTTATATTTGCAATTTTTGTCGTAATATTTATTAAATTTAATAATTTTAATAACTTTTAACATTAAAACTGATTTATTTATTTTGATTTTATTAGAAAAAGTTTTTAACTTATTTTTTATTTACTTCTTTTTAAATAAAATGTGATTTTTGACAAAATATTATTTGACGTCTCATCGACTGAATTGTTATTTGAAATTCAAATTTTGAATGTTTTGATTGAAATTATTTTTTATTAAATCATTTGTAAAAATAAATAAATTTTTGACTGAATTTTAGTATTAAAAACAATTTAGTGTTTTATTGTTTGTTCGTAAGTAATGTCAGTCAAGTGAGCCATCAATTGTGACAATTGTTAAGATGTCATCATCGCAGTCGTCGTCATCAGCCCTGTTTGCATGTACTAGGTGCAATTCAAGACATCCCTTTGAGGAACTGTCTCAGGGACAACAACTCTGTAAAGTATGTATCCTTTAATATCTTTAATGTTTTTATCGTTGATTTTTTCATTTTATTTAAATTAGAATCAAAAGACAAATACTTTGTTTAATGTTTTCATTGAATTCAATTTTATTTAAATTAAGTGATATTTTAAAAATAATTTAAAAATTGGTATTAGGAATGTCGCGGAGCCTTTCCTATCGTGAAGTGCACGTATTGTCGAACAGAGTTCCAACAGGAGAGCAAATCCAGTGTTATTTCCATCTGCAAGAAATGTGAACAAAATGTCAAACAATTTGGAAAAGTATGTAAACATTTATTGAATTATTGCCAAACATTTGGTCGACATTTGATTTAGTGATGCTTTAAGTGTCAGCCAATTGTCAGCCAATTGTTTAAAATAAAAGTAAGACTAATATTGATTTGTGTCAGCCCTCGGCCTGTGATTATTGTAATATAATCGCCGCTTTTATCGGTTCGAAGTGTCAGAGATGTACTAATTCTGAGAAGAAATACGGCGCTCCTCTCACTTGCGAACAGTGCAAACAGAGGTGTGCTTTTGATAGAAAGGATCCCGAAAGTCGTAAGAAAGTGGAGGGAAAACTATTGTGTTGGTTATGTACTCTCTCTTACAAGAGAGCATTGGCTAAAGCGAAACAGAACGACAGTTCTATCCGTCACACATCCATTTCTGCCCTTAAGAGCAGTTCTCGAACTTCGAGTCGACACCACTCAAAGTGAGTGATTCTTAATTGTGTTGCGATCAGAGATTATATTGATTTGGATTACAGACACCATCGGAGCAGTAGTTCAAACAACACTAATATCAGTTCTTCGGCGAAGAAGCCTCGCATTGACTTAACGAAGTCATCGAATGGAAACCTAAATAATGTGTCGAATAATTCGAACACAACAGCCATTACTTCTATTAATGATTCCTCAATGGATTTAAATAGTAGTGAACATATGATAGCTGTGGCCCAACTCAGAGAACAGGTCTTATCGCTTACGAAACAGATTAAGCTTAAAGACAATGAATTGATGAAAAAAGATGTTGAGGTAGAGTTAGACTAATGTTTTTAATGTCATTATTTTGCTTTAATTTTTTGGTGTTTTGTTTTCAGATGAATAAATTGCGTTCAGAACAAAGTAAAGAATTGCGCGAACAGAGAGAGAAGATGAACGAAATGCAGAAAAAGCACAGCGAAAGAGTTCAGGATTTGCAGCAAAAAATAGCACAACTGTCCAAACAGAACTCAACCCTCGCAAAAGCGGCCAAAAAGAATGTCACTCCTAATGACAGTCCACTACTTTAGTGAACTTCCGGACATCGCTTTTAATTAATTCTAAAGTAATTATTTGTTTTTATTTTAATCCAAACAATGTTTTACTCATTAGCTATAAGTTTATTAGGAATTCGTGTTTAGAAACAACTCATTTCTCTATATTTTATATTTAATTCTATATTTTTGTCATTTGATTGTGAGTTATATTTTGAGCTTAAAATCAATCATTGCTTTCATTATAATTACGACTCAAATGATATCATTTTTCTTCAAAAAAAATTGGGTCAACCATTCAATTAATGGTTAACTAATATAACAAAAAAAAGAAAATTATTTTTGTTTTCCAATATTTTAATGACTTTATTGATATTTAATGGTTTTCTGTTTGATTAATCAATGTTTCGGTTTATTTAAAGCTTAATTAATATAAAACACAAATGATTTGTGTATTTATTTTAAAAATTTCTTTAGTTTAAAACACTATTTATTTTATTTTCAATTTTAGTTTAAAACTTTTAATTTAAAACTTCTTTTATTGAAATACAGGATTTAAAAGACTTGAATTTTTTTTTATTAAAATAATGTATTTTTTTCTAAAAAATAATTTAATTTTTTAATTTAAAAATACTCTAAAATATATGAACAACAGTCCAGTGAAGCACTGGTTTTGTCGAAATCAAAACATGAAATTAAAAGAATTCGTCGAAATAAGATTTATTTCAGATATTTTATGAATTTTAGTAAAGTTTTGTTTGAAATAACAAAAAGACAAAACTTTTTACATGAATTCAATTATAGTTTTCCCTCTGGAGTGACCTTTAGATACGTTGTCATAAGCGAGGGGTAAATCTTCAAATTTAAACCGTTTATCGATTACTGCTTTGATTTGATTGCTTTCTACTAATTTTGCGACGGCTTTCAGAGCGCTGGCATTCGGCAAATAGAAGGCCCACCGAATACTTTGTCCATCGGTTCCGCTTTTGACTGTCTGTTCGATGGCTTTTAGTGTAGACAAAGCGGTGCCAAAAATTAGACCAAATTTGTCGCTATTATGTAAGAGTGGAGACGAAAGCGTTACATATTTGCCAGCCTTCCATTTATGCAAATATTTGATTCCCCACTCAGGTGTTAGGTCTCGGTGTCGACCATAAGAGGCGACATTTAATACAAAATCAAAATTTCCAGAAAATCCCAACAATTCGTTAGTTTCGTAATCAATGCAATAATCGGCGCCCGTATTCTCGTATACAAAATCAATGGCGTCCGACGCACAGGTAGTGGTTACGTGTGCGCCCCAACTCTTTAGTAATTGTATTGCGAAAGTGCCGACACCCCCACTCCCACCCAATACCAGTGCTCTGAGGTTTTGGTTTTTAAATTAATTTTTATAAATTTTAAAAAAAGGAATAAACCTTTTATTCAAAGTATTTGTTTGGTTAAGTCCTCCAAAAGTATGAATAGCGGCCCACGCCGTCAGACCCACATAAGGTATGGCCGCAGAGTCTTCCACCGAAAGATTAGAAGGTTTTAAACTTAACTAAAAAAGAAATTTTTTTTGAAAGCAATGAATGATTTCTTCGTTTAAACTTTAAAAGAAGTCTTATATTATAATATATAATAAAATTAATTCTAAATTGAATTCATAGACTCACATGACTTTCATCGGCGACAATAAACTGAGAATTGGATCCATTTCTGGAAAATGGAGGTAAAGCCCCCCAAACAGTGTCACCGACTTTATAATTAGTAATGGAATGACCACAAGCTATAACTTGACCGCAAAAATCTCGGCCTAAGACTAAAGGAAGTCTATCATAAGTGATGGCATCGACACCAAAATCATTGACCAACTTTGCCGCTGACAGAAATGAATGGCCATAACCTGAACTCATTGACAAATCAATTGGATTTACACTCGAAGACAACACTTTAATTAACATTTCATTAGGTTTTTGTATTACAGGTTTTGAACAATTGTTTAGAGTAAGAGTTGTCTCACAAAATGACTTCGAATATGAGTTCAATTGCCAGCATTTCATTGATGGCTCACTTAAGACATTAGTTGATGCAATCGATTTCTTCGTCATTTGAAGAAACATTTGAAGACAATCGGCGGTAAGTCTTGATTTTGAAAACATTTTTAATAATAAATAATTGACTCAAAAATAATTTGTGATAATAATAGACAACAAATAAAATGTTTTTAAAATTATTTTTTTAATTCAATTCATTTAATTATTAAATCATTGATTATTAAACTTAATTAATTAAATTTTAATTAATTTGAGGATCCATTGATTGAAAAACATATGATTTAAGACGTTGTCTATTGTCAGTGATTTTTTCACTCATAAAACAATTGCATTAATTTTATTTGAATTTCATCATTTGATACCATTAAAAATGTGAACAAAAATTTCTTATAATTTGTACTTTAGTTGACATTCTTTATCTCAGTTTTATAAATGCAAGAGTTTTATGTGTTTTGTGTCGTCAGTCGTATTGTCAGTCCTTTTGTCACATTATTTGAAAACAAATGTCTTTAAGTCAATGATTGAAAATGAGTCGACATTCTTCCGAATCGCCCGACAACTCATTTAATCGCTTATCTTCTCCACCAAATCAGTGGCAAACAAGAAGTGTTAGTCCTGTGAACCCAACGATAGAAAACCCCTCTAACCGTCAATTGGCTCCTATTTGTCCCACTTTTGGACCAAATTTTGCAAATCAGCGGTTCTTCACTCCTCGAAGCAGTTATTTTACTCAACAAAATGAAAACCCAGTCTTAAGTACAGCACAAAATATGGGCCAAAATTTTAATCAAAATTATGACTTTAATCGTATGACTCGATCGCAGCCATCGTTTGACACGAATAGACCCGTTTATTCAACGGATATCTTAAATATTCTCGACTCCGAAGATATTAATCAATTAAAGAAAGCCTTAATGACTGTCAATCAGGTCTCTAATGAATTGAAGACCGAAAAGTCTGATTCATCTGAAAGTGTTGTCAATTATATCAATGATTCAAAACCCAATCGAATGGAAGTTTTGATCGAAGATATGAAAAGACTTACAGAAAAAGAGGAAAAGATTAAGAAAACCCGAAAAGAAGTCGAACGAAAAATTGCTGTTTTGGACGAAGAACTAAAAGAATACGAAAAGAAGTTTTCATTCAGAGAACAACTGAAGAAAATCAAAACAGAATTAGAAAATGAAGAGGAATTGATGACTATTGAAAGGAATTGTAAACTGAGAGAAATGGAGCAAGTTAATAAATTACCAAATGATAACAATACTAATACTAATACTAATACTAATAATAATAATAATAATAATACTCTAAATATTGACTCAAATGGCACTCAAATTGTCTCTAAAAATATGAGTAAAACTTCAAAAACTGAAATTCAATCCGATATCTCTTCAGATCCTAAACCAACGCTTAAAAGAGCCGTTCCGTCGAACGATAAAACACTTCCAAATAAAAAAGTTCGGATCAATACAACGGCATCTGAATCGAGCGGTACTTTGACTTCCGTTCACTTTTCGGCAAAAACTTCTAAAATAAACACAACTCCAAAGGTTTTAACAAAACCTGTTGTCAGAGGAACGCCAATCCCTTCCAAAGCAATTTTGAAAAATAATTTGAGTACTGAAGTGGAATCACCGAAAGTGGACCGTCTTTGTAGACAACAGATATCTAATTCAACGCCAATCACGAGTGGTATTAAAACTTCGAGACCACAAAAGATAATGTCTTCCAGAAGTAAAAGAACTTTGAATTCAGAATCTGTAGAAACAGTAGCAACAGAACAAACATCAATGAAATCGACAGAAAACCCTCCGATTATCTCTCAAACAAAAACTCTAACGGAATCGATTGGATGTGATAATGACGTCTTTAAAGAGTTGGCGAAAATTAATTCTGAAGTGAACACCAATTTGATTGAATCAAACAAAAAATGTGATTTCAATCAAAATTCAATTCCTGAGAAAGAGGTTCAAAATAGTGACAAATTTGAAGAAAATATGAACAGCGATACCATTGATGACAATGTTTTTAGTGAAAAAACCGATAAAAACTTTAACTCTGATAATAATAATATAAATAATGAAGAAATCATTGAAATTAATAGCGATAACGATGTCGACAATACAGAACAACCTTTGGCTCCGGCAGAAGTTAATATGGAAAAAACCGATTCCGATGAGAGTTTGACAGATAAGTCAACCCATAACACAAAAGAACAAATCGATGGCTCACCAAAAGATTCAAAAAAAGTTTTGTTTCTATCCCTTAGTTCTGATACTTCTGAGGATCAAAATTCATTAAAAGAAAGTCCGACTTTTAAAGTTCCGACCGAACCCACAGTCAATAAAAAGAAATTAAAATATTGTAGTCTTGAAACTATTCGTTATGAGCCGACTGCCAATTATATCATCGGCTCATTTAAAGCTATTGCAGGACCCAATTCAAAGACATCGACTTCGAGTGTTATATTTTTAAAAAGTTTCAAAGACTATTTGATCGCTTCATTTCTCGATCATTCGGTTCGTCGCTATCATATCGAAGATAAAACCAAAGTTTTGAAATATGAGGGCCACCCAAGCATTGTATTAGATCTGATTGTCATCCAATCTTCCAAACAATCCGATACTTTTATTCTTTATACCGGAGGAAAGGATAAGATTTTACGAGCTTTTGATGCAATGAGCGGTCAATTCTTAAACAGTATTGAATTAAACGATGAAATTAATTGCATTGTTTTCAATTGGTCTCATATATTCTGTGCTTTAAATAATGGAAATGTTTGTAAAATACAACCGATTCATGAAATTGAAGAACAAAACAATGAAAATTCAAATAAAATATCGCCGTTTGTTGTGAACGCAAAGAAGAAAATAATGGCAATAATAGCTGTCGAAGCATTGGATCCCATCAATGAAAACTCTAATCCTAAAGTGGAGGCAATAATAGCCGTTTCCTCTAATAAATTAAGAGTTGTGAACACAATCGATGGAATCCCTAACGATCAGCGCATTCTTGAATCGATTCCCTTTTTCTTTTCAAGTGGTCCGACATTTGTCCGAACCTTTAAAAATATACTAATTATTTCGTTTAAGTGTCCGCCCATTAAGAATGAGATAAAACAAGAAAAGGCAGGCGACAAGTCTTGTATTCTTATGTATGATATGAATGCATTGAGCAAGGTACTATCTTATAAGTTAAGAATTGGTTCTTTTATACTAAGAATACAATAACTTTATTTTAAGATTTAATCCATTTTTTTTATTTGTTTTAGGACTCAAAACCATTAAAACAAATAAATGTGAGCGGACTCATCCCTGCCATAGATCTCTACGGAAAGGATCTCATATTCAGTTGTTTCCAAAATGTCTCCAAATTGGGAAAAATCCTATGCATTGATTGCGAAAAAGTGGGTGAACTCAAGTGGACGACATATGCGAGTAGAGTAACCGCTTTAGTCAAAATTAAAGATCGTTTGGTTCTTGGAAATCCCGACGGACACATTGATGTCATATATATAGATCAAACTTTTATTGACTGCGACAAATGTGGTGTGACTTTTGCGCGACAAATTGATATGAAACAACACATCAAATTAGATCACAACACCTCTGAGTCTTCGGAAGAGGAGCCCAATGTGTGAAAAGTCAAGTTATTATTATATCTTAATTTTTATTTATTAAACTATTTTGTGTTTTTCGTAATTCGTTTTATTTTTTTGTCTCAAATTTCAAACGAATTTTGCATTTCTTTGAAGACTATAATAAGTTTTTAGAAAATAATTTGATTAAAAAATTGTTTTTTGAACTAAATCTCAAAATATTTGTTCAAATATTGTTTTTTTCGGATAATTTGAAGTTTTAATACCAAATTATTTTTAAATACATTAAAATTTAAAAAACAATTTCATAAAAAATTGAATCATTGATCACAACATTTATTTAACAAAAATTTTAAAAACAGATTATAGTCTGAAATATTTTTATCGGACATTCGATTGTATCGATTATTAGAATACAGTCAATATCCCATTATAAGACTTCACTAATTGCAGAACATTTTAGGGGTTATACCGGTATATAAGGATAATAATGGTCTAACATTAGACTCTATGCAAGTGGTTTGGGTTTTGAAAATTTAGGGATAATAAGAGTAAAAGTGTTATAACGGTATATTCACTGTATTAGACTCTATTATATTTAAATATATTAATGAATGAATCGCCAAATAATTTCCATCGTTTGAATCGGACCACAATTCTATTAAAACAGTTTAAACTATACTATTCTATACTATACTATAATATACTAGCTCATTTAACTTTATCAATAAAACAACTAATAGTACAAATCAAGAAATTACAAATAAATGACCTAGCTGCTCGACTCTAGCATATTTTTCTAATATTTGATAGGATTTAACTCATTCACATAAAATTATTATCTATAAATAAATAAACAAACAAACAAACAAACTTGCACATTTCATTTTTAAGAGTAACTTTTTTAAAACTTAAAAAAATAATTTTAATAAAGTTATCTAGTTAATTGTCTAGATAATAAGTCAATTCTATGGGATCAGTAATCACTTGTAAACGATATTAAAACTACATTTTATTTATATAAACATTTATTTAAAAATCTAATAAAGTCTCCAATCATTTGAGTAAATCATTATTTGGGTTAAACTACAGATACAGTCCGTATAAACCATTTTCTTAAACAAAACATCAAATGAATAGAATTTCTGTTGACTTAACTAATAGATTGGATTAACTAATTGGACATGACATGAGCATATGAGCACATGAGCACATGAGCACATGAGCATGACACTTTACTCAAATTACTGAAGACTGTAATTAATTTTGTGATAAAAACTGATTTAAAAAGTGATGAAAGTTTTACCAATAATTTAGATTTTTTACAAATTTATTTAAAATCGTATTTTAATAATTTATATTTAATTAAAACGTTTGAAACCAATCAAACAAATGACAAACAATTCACTTATTACTCATTTCATTAACAAAGAATTATAAAATTAAATTAAACAAAAAACATTAAAAAATTGTATTTAAATCATTCATAAATATCTTATAAAGTGATCACATCTTATTTTAGAAGTATTTAATTCAATTAAAAATGACCTCAAATGAGATATTTTTTGTGTGGACACAATTCCAGATCTTTTTGAGACTGAAATTGAAATTATGTGGCGCTCATTAACTCATTAATATTATGACTTATATAATATAAATAACTTTTAACTGTCAATAGTTTTAACAGAAATGGGGAAAACATTTGACTACAATTTGTTTTTTGATTCAAATGAAACTAAATTAAACTTAACATTAATCGGAGGTTTCATAACAATGAGAATCAGTAATTAGTTTGAGTTCATACGCACAGACCAAGATTTTATTTTGGCGATTCTCTGGCTCGACATCAACTGTGTTGAGGACCATCTCATTACTTCCTCTTTGGAGCGG
Organism: Galumnidae sp. Gr-Ori-00277; assembly: GCA_034700165.1. NCBI lineage: Eukaryota > Metazoa > Arthropoda > Arachnida > Sarcoptiformes > Galumnidae > Galumnidae sp. Gr-Ori-00277. The sequence goes on along the minus strand of JAQIXI010001352.1, from coordinate 4,292 downwards.
TTGGAATGAGAATATGAATTGTGTGCTCTATTTAACGATTCAAATGTTTTTTTAAAATTATTAAATAATGAAATACTTAAAAAAAAGTTTCAAATAATCAAATCAACGATTATATGATCGATAACTTTATAAATACCCTTTTTTAATAACCTTTGAAATTTCATTATTAAATACTATTAGCAAGTTCATTTAAAAATTAAACTTTTTAATATTTAATATATTAAATATTTCACCTTTTCTATACGTTTGGTCAGTTCTGTCAAAAGGTATCATGGTCAATTCTCTATATCAAATAAGTACTGACCAAAGGCTATACATAATGTCTTTAAAAATGAAAATAAATTCCAAAAAAGCATTAAATTTGATTATCCATTAAAATCACAATAATTTCTAATTTTTAACATTTCTAAGTATACTTTTTGCTTGTTCATATTTTCAGCCGTCAATTTTAAATAATCCTAAATTTACTTTTAATTAATGGTTATTGACTGCTAAGTATTGTTTTTTTTTTGTATTTATAATAAATATAATTTGCTTTTCATATAATTATTAATAAGTGATTCATTGCTCACTTTAAAGATAGGGACAAATAATTTGTAAAAATGGTTCTAATATTGTGAAGGAAAGAGAGTATCAAAGAGTTTACACAAAATTACTTTTAAATTGAGTTACCATTTGTTAGAAATTTTTAAATTATCAGAACTTTTGTGGTATTTGTGAGACAATTGATTCAATTTTGTTAAAATTGTTATTCAATTAATATTTAATTGGAAAAAGAAAAAACTGATTGATATTTAAATTAAAGCCATACATACCTCTGTCAATGGTTTTTGTGCGCTTCCGTTTACTAATACTTTTTCAATAACATTGAGTCCAGAAAATTGACATTTGATTTGAGTGTCAGAAATACAAGTGTTGGCCACGAATAAGATATAACCGACGCCTTTGAGACGAAAAAAATGTTAGAATTTTTACTAAAAGATTGTTTTTGAGCGCATTTCTGATAAATAATTGCATTTCTGATCCGACTCTTATTAATGTCATTTTCTATGACAACTAGTTTTGAGTGAATTAAAAGCAATTAAAAGTTAATGAAAACGAAATGCAAAGTCGTGGCCATCAATCTATTAATAGTTAATTACCAGGTTTTCGTTGACAATCGTTGTCATCGAACTCAAAGTTAAGTCGAAATTGTTTGCCTTCACTCAGAGAATAGCATTGAATGGGGAAAACAGCGTTTACTATCTCAGCCGTATTGCACAGAATATTCAGAACCTGAGACTCGAACGAAATGGTGAGCCTTTGACAATGAAAAGAGAATGTGTTAACCAATTATTGATTATTTTCTCATACTTTGAGATGTGTTCGACCAAAATGTCTTTAATGGAAATGTGTTTATTGTTTTTGGCGACTCTCAATGCATTCATTCCTATTTTGTTGATATGAGCGAAGTTCGAGCCATAAATCAATAATAATTTGATTATATCTTTAAATCCCAAACGACAGGCCTTTCAGAAGCAAATATACAAAAAAATTCAAAATAAATAAAAATACAGAAAATTCATAACTTTTTAAAAATTTTGAATTAATTACAACTTTTCCTCAACTTTTTGTAAGCAATTAATATAAGAGTGAAAAGAGTGAACTTTAATTATATATTATTTACTTTTACTAATATTCTGGCAAAAAATGTTTTTCAAATATTTTTAATAACCGGTTCCAACACTTTTCGCATTTTATGTCATTTTTGCAAAAATGAATTATAGTTTTTAAAAGTTTTAAATTTTTGAATAAATTTGAATAAATGCTTACAATCATAAGAGCGGTGTCGCCATTTTGGTTCTGTATGTCCTTAAGTGCGCCACAATTCAGGAGGAATTTAGTCATATCGGTGTTATTGTCTTCACAGCATATCATTAGTGGTGTCGAACCGTTTTTGTTGCCAAACGTAGAATTAATGTCAGATCCATTTCTGATCAATATTTGTGCTAATTCTTGATCGGAGTCTTTGATGGCTGACACCAGAGCTTCTGTTTTGCAAAACTTGATTCTGAGATCCGCTTCTGAGAAGTCATTATTGGGAGTGTTTTCATTGACAATAGTTTTGTTTTCGGAGTCATTGCTGTCATTGTTTTGCCATTTGTAGGTCTCTTTTGGAGAACTATTGAGAGGTTTGGGAGAGTTTTCGGTAGAGTTACCGCGCGATGAGGCCCTACTTTTCACTCTACTGTAGAGGTCTTCTTTGAAGACATCAATTTTTCCTTCTTCTAAGTCCTTCCAAAAGGTGTCTTTTGTCGATTCAGAGGTAAAACTGTAACGCATTCTCTTTTTGTGACACTTTTTCATAATTTTTCTGTCAGTCAATCGTTTGATAGTAGTATTAAAACTTGTTTTCTGTCTTCTGATAGTATTTATCTCAAAGTGTTCTTCTCTTATGTTCTGATCAACTGTTGAGTTATTTTTTGCTGCGACACCACTACTACTACCACTACTAACATTACCTCCACTACTGTTAGTATTAGACGGTCTGCCTCTACGTCTGGAAACTAATGGCATTTTATTTGTTTTTGTCTTATATTTCTCAACCATTTTCCAAACGGTACGCAAATTAGATTCTGGTTCCCACGTATCACTTTGAGGGCCGTACCCTTTCCACCGAACCCGATATACGGTTATATCCTATTTGTTAGAAAAAACGACACAAAACTTAAATAAAAGTTTAGTTCACAAGTATTGAGAGGTTTTATTGGTTTATGCCTACGCTATATGTGGTGTGCAATCGATAAGTGTTTTTCCATATAAAAGACTAATTAATCGAATTGTATAACACATGAAAAGTATGAAAAGCCCTGAAGTAGTGGTAGTAAAGCGTAAATTGAGAACTAAAGGCAGGAAACACAGGCTGTCAGTTGAAGTCAGGTCTGGTTTCGATCGCAATTTGTTATTAAATCAGATTCTGTGAGCTTTGACTACACTTCCAATACTGTCAAAGCACTGGCATATTGTACTTCAAGTTTGCACTTGTGCTGCAACTGACGATAGCAACTGAATATATGGATCGTGTGCTGCGCTCATATACTTCCAGCTATTTAGTTGTGTTTGCCTTCAGACGATCACCACTTTTTCCAGTACAGGGATGTTCTGACGAATGCCTGTTCTCTATCCCTAATGCTCTTAGAGTTCGCGTCTGTCTATAGCTTACAATACAGTGAATACTGAATTCACTCTAAAAGCATAGTTCTGTTAACTTACATAATACCAGTTCTCTCTCTCTCTCTCTCTCTCTCTCTCTCTCTCTCTCTCTCTCTCTCTCTCTCTCTCTCTCTCTCTCCCCAACATAACTACTACTGCACTGACTTTAGGTTGAAAACGATAACAAAAACAAAACTCTTATATGACTTCAGACTTCCAAATGAATGAATAGTTTTGTCGATAATATAACCGAAAGCGAAGAAATGGTTTTGAAGAGCAAATAATTGCAAACGTTATTAACTTTTAGTCAATGTTTGGAAATAAGAATTTTTTGTCATTAATTGGTATAAAGCGATAAATGAAATCTTATCGACTAATGAGACAAACATTAATTATCGCTAATATTCGTCATTAGACGGACTTTTGAACCCAAAAGACTTTATAAAGTTATTATTATTACAAAATATTTATTATTTGATAAAAGATTTTCTGATTTAAATTTAGTAATGAATTGAAACAAACAAAAAAAGGTGTAATTAATGAGAAGTTGATACTCACTCCGTCTGATTTCATGCCAACAATTTCTTGAACCTCATAGATATCATCCTTTGAGTCACTTTTTCTATTGTTATCCATTTGTGGAGGCATTCAAATGCCATTTAGAGCCCAATTTAGAGCAGAATTTTTGTCGATCAGAAGAAAATACCGAAAAATAATCGATTAGTGTTATAGCGATTGTTAGGAAACCGGTAGAGATGTAATGGAAAGTTGTGCCCACTCTTCCTCACTCTTCCTCACTGTTCCTCAACTCGATATCATTATCAACGGTTACAGTAAAGTGAAAGCTCTCACACTTTGTGTTTGTGTTTCACTACTCATTCGCTTCAGTCAGAGTCAGAGTCAGCTGTAGTCAGTACTCACTCACAAACATTGGAAGCACTGACAGTATATCTGATTCCGTTCGAGCAAAGGCTTACTACTAGTAGTTGTTAAGTTCCATCCATAACATGCCATCACATTTGTGTCGCTCTTCTGCACACAAACGCAATGCCACTCAACAAACTCTCTCTCTCTCTCTCTCTCTCTCTCTCTCTCTCTCT
>JAQIXI010001351.1:0-14188 GCA_034700165.1 Galumnidae sp. Gr-Ori-00277 | reverse complement strand
ATATCAGCATATATACCAGCTAATTACTTGCGCCTGCTCATTTTAATACCTGGTTTTTACATCACATAAGTTAATTGTCACAATTTATTAGAAAATGTGAACAATTAATAAATGCCTAACTCATTCAAAACGCCTATTCATTCAAAATTATTGACACTTTTAACAAATCCATTGAAAGTAAGTAATGAAGGCTTAAGTGAATCACTTTTTTGTTCCTTCAATTAAGAAAAATGAGACAAATTTCGAACTTTTCTATTATTTTGATGCCATTCGTGGGGAGGGGAAGGAAGGGGTCGATCCCAACTTAAATCCAAGAGTAGAATTTAAGCAAATGGATATCTCTATCAGAAAGTCTCTATTGGAAAGTCATATAATACTCAAGTTTTGGGCCATAAGTATAACAATATTCCAATCGATTAGTATTTTCTTTTCACCAAAAGTTCAGTTATATTCAGAACTCGTCAACAGAGGAATCGCCAAAAACCCGTTCGTCTGAATAAGAAGTCGATAAAATAGAAACTCTGATATTAAAAAATGACAAATAACACGGTATTGTGATCTTGGTAAAAGTTTGATCATGATTTTTGATATCAGAATTTCTATTTCCCACTGAAATGTAAAAAATGGAAAACTATTTTGAAAAAATTCATTTCTAACAATTGTAAGATTAATTTAAAATATGGGTACCTGTGATCACACCTGTGGTCATACTTATGGTTACCCCTCATCTCAAACTTTTTAGTTAAGCAAAAGTTTAGATGAGTTATATTCTGTTATATTTATTCTTAATTTGTTTGATATCCTATGAAAGGACAGCAAATATTAAAGAATAGTTTAATTTAAAAAATCAAAGATTTTCATTATTAACGCATTGAGTCATAACTCAGTGCGAAATTCAATTTTTTATTTACAGTTTGTTTTAAGTGTTGTTCTCCACAAAAGTCGATACCAGAGATTGTCATTTCTGTCATTTATAAAGTTTAGATAATCAGATCAACTCTTAAATCATTTAAATGTTTAGTGTTTTCTTATTTTCATTGAATTCTTCTGTTTTAAAGGTTGTACTCTATTTTAGTTCTGAAATTAACATTAAATTTATATCAGAAAAATTAAAGGACCAAAAAAAAGTAGTTCTGGAAAGTGTGCTGTATTTCATATCTGACCGAAAACAAAGAAATTAAAAAATATCATTAAAAGCATAAAATTGTTTTTATGACAAAATTAAGTTTACAACAATTTTTCGGTATAAGAAAGTTATTAATAATAATACAATTTTTACAAATCAATGGCGAATCAAAAGATAACTACAAATAAAATGCATTTCAAAGTCAGTCATAATTCAATAATTTTCTTAAAAATAAGTCAAAGTTTTGAAGTCTCTTATAATTCTAATACAATATCTAATCTTAAATTTCAAAAATAACAAAAATTGAGTGATTTTTTCATAATAATTAAAGAAATTTACAAAATTTGTAACACAAAAGTTATATATTATGAAAACATGTCTAAAATAAAACAAAATATTTAAATTAATTTTAAATGATTTTTGTTTTGCGAATAATTTCAGCGTTTAATTAAAAAAAGAAAGAAAACGGCAGTGAATTCGAATACGAATTAACTGATTTTTTTATTAAAACATTTTTACTTTTTTATCGAAAAATATTTGGATTAAGTTTTTGATCCTAAGTTATAGCAATAATACTGAACTCTGAAATGAAACAGAAATTAAAAGTATGAGTGCTTTGAAAAGCAGCACACTTTCCAACACTTGTCTAAAAATTGTTGAAAAGTTTTGTTTTGAAAAACTAATGGTTAACTAATCGAAAGAGTGAAGCACTTATATCGACATCTCTTCTATGAATTTCTCAATTTTGTTGTTTCAATCAATTATTCCAATAATTATATCATTTGTTGTTATTTTTAACAAAAGTCTTTCGATAATAAACGCGAATTTTATTTAACAAATTGGATGAAAAGGCCGTTTGTTTTCAATTTAACTCACGATCTTCTAAGTACCGGTACTCAAAAGTAAAGCCCTCTTTTTTTCTTTGGCCCCACTTTTCATAATCGAAGTAAATGTATGTTCCCTAAGAATAGTAATTATTATTAAATTAAATTAATAAGAATTTAGTTTATTGTCGAGCATTTGATGAATACCTGTTCGTATTCATCAGTGATTGTTTTAGGCTCTTCGTGCCTCTGAAACCACATCATATATTTGGTGTGAAAACGCCAGGACTGCTTTTTCAGAGCCTTAGCTGCCAAGTATTGTGCTTTAGTTCCCTAAAGAGACAATTGTATAGAGAATTGTCTAATTTGAGTCTAAAATGGGGCCAAACCTCCATAAAGTAGAAAATAAAAAATAACGACTCAGTTGACAATCGATGGAAGAATTCGATGGAATCGCTGTGAGGCAGACATTGCTGGGGATAATAACTCGGGACCGGACACGGGTTTGGTGGCAAATAAGGCCTAATTCCAGTTATTATTAATTTAGAGTAAATTAAGTTTAGATCTAACCTAAGTCTCTGTGAATCCATGGGATGAATGGGATGTCTGGATGCGGCCTCTAACATATGCAACTGATAGTAACATTGCTTTGAAAGAGTGACCGGTCCTAAAGGCGCGACGCCTAACAGTGGCGGTACATTTGCTTCATTCGTTTGATTACCGATGGCCGGAGTGGACGATCTTTGGGGCGCAGAAGAAGACAATGGCAGTGCAGACGTGGCCACTGTCTGAGAGAGTGTCTGTGGTTGGGATTGTTGTTGAAGAACGGGATTCACTAAAGCCTTTTGAGAGGCTGTCAAAAGTCCAAACACAGAAGAGGCTGACGAGACGTTCACTGAATTACTGTTCAGAAGTGAACTGCTATTCAGTAAACTATTGATTGAAGAGTTAACCGAATGATCGAAAAGAGATTGAGAGGACTGTTCGCTTTGACTATTACTGTTACTGATGTGATCTTCGAGACCGGCGCTGACCACTGCCTGTTGTGCTATTGATTTTAATGTGGATAAAGGCTGATGTTCTGACTCTAGAGATGACATTTGAGTTGAGTTCTTGTGGCCAATTACTGGACCATTCAATAAGAGAGATGTTTGAGAGAACTGTTGTGGTCGTGAATTCACAACACTTGTATTCCAGGGACCGGCAGAAACTGTTGAGGATATCGATGCTGTAGTGGCGGCAGCGGCTGCACTATAGAGAGTACTGATTGCTGACGACTGTAACTGAATTGATTCTTGACTAACGGGACTGACGGACACAATATTCGGTGGAGTCATTCTTTGCTGTAAGGAATTGGTTAAAATGGGAGAACAACTGATATTTCTATTGAGAAGTTGGTCAGCACTGAAATCGCCTTTGGGTGGAGTGATAACCAAACTGTTGTCTAAGTGTTGTTGCATTCGATTCAATAGTTGGCTATTATTGGGTGCGTTTGTGGCCGAGTTTATGGTCGTATTAACAGCCATTGCGTAGGGATTGGTCGCATTGGGCAGAGTGTGGTTCGTCAGAGCATTAATCGATGGACTGCTACTACTGGACGACGAACTGCTGCTGTTATTCCTCGTCGGTGTCATACAAGTAGTGGTCGCTGTAATGTTGGTCATTGTAGTCGTCACTTGAGGTACGGCTTTATTGGATGAAGTGGTCGATGAGGCGGAGCTGGCGGTTGAGCTACAAATGGATGCATTGTTAGACCAGACGGCCAATGGCTTTACAATTGGTTGCGCCGACTGTCCCGACAACGATGACGACGATGTCTGAGTGTTTTTCACTGAGTTATTACACGAGTTATTGTTATTAACTGTTGAACTATTGGTTGAAGGGGTGCTCATCGTTCCGAACGCATTATTCTCTACGGCCATTGACTTGGAATGATTGGTCAGACCAGGACTCGGCGCCGGAGAGCTCGTCGTTGACGAGGGAGAATTCGATTGAATCGAAAGGCTTCCGTCGTCATCACCCGTTGCGTTAGAGTTCTTTGTAGTTCCGCTATCGAACGACGCCGTGTGATTGGCTCGAGTCTGTTCCGCTATCAGGAACTGATTCATATCCTCTAAATCTAAGTCTTCATAAATAAACTCATTGTCTTCAAAGTCGGGGTCTTGAGATGATTCGATATAGTATTCGACGTCGTCTTTAATTTTCTTAATCTGTTCGACTTCGACGGTTTCGTTGTCTAACATTCGCATTAATGTTTCCAATTGTTTTATGTGATACCTATGCTTTTCAACCCATGCTTTCAGTTCATCGATTCTGTCCTGTTTTTCCTTATCTTTTTTACTCTTCTTTTGTGCCAATTGTAAGGCCTCGACTTCACTTTCAAACTGATCCAATTGAATGTTAAGAGAGTCGATCGAAGAAGACAACCAATTATTGATTTCGTCCTTTTCTTTCTGTGCCGGATCTAACTTCTGTGCGGCGCCTAATCCTTCTTTAGAATAGGCTTTTGTTTTTGTTTCTCTTTCGACGACTTTAAACCTTTCCATTTGTGTCTCAATTAGTTTTCTATTCTCTAAAAGTTGTCGTTTGTCTTTGATTTCACTCGAAGCGACCCAAGTCTTGATTTGATCCCTTAGCCTCTGAACAATTCAAACAAATTATTCCATAATTATTCCATTACAATAAAGTGGACAGACTTTCGATGGTTAGGGACAGAGGAACAGATAGTAAGAGACAGTAATAGTGTTTACCTGTAATTTCTTGATTTCCTTCTTGAGGTCGGCCTCATATTTTTCCTTTTGGTTGGTATTGTTGGCGTTGTGAACCTTTTGCCAAATATCTTCAAAAGTCTCGACTCCTTCCGTGACTTTTTTCAGACATCTTTCGATTTCTGAAATGTATTTGAATTTAGAATAGAATTTAAAAGAAGTGATGTCTTAAGGGATTGACTTTCAGTTAATTATTTTACGGAATAATTAAAAACTCGAATAAAAAAAGAGAAAACATTTGTTTTAACGGAAAACTCGATGTAAACAACAAAACAGTTGTTATTTAAAACCAAACAATTAATCGAAAGATAAGAAATTGGAAGAAATGACAACAATTTGTGTGGATTTCAGTGAATGTAAGGACTGAAGAGATGGAGGAATGGATGCAAACCTTGAAGTTTTCTTCTGTCAGCCATAGCTATAAGAATGCAATCAAATCGGATGATATCTGAATCATAGTCTGACCACAAAAACAAACGACACTTCGTTTTGATTAGTGGCTCTTCTGTTGGACGTATCGATTGAAGTCAATTCTTGGTATTAAGGGATCCGTTGACCGACTATTGCGATGACTTATGTCTGATTTGGTCTACGATTCGATCAAAAAAGTGATGACAAGTGTTTTGATGTAATACTCGTTGTGAGTCTTCGTATGCTTTTGTTCGCAATAATTCATTCAATCAGTCATTTGTATGGAGAATAGCATTGAGTGCATTCAGTGCCCATTCAGTGCCAGACAACACAGACAGCACAGGACTGCACACACAGCACAGGACAGCACAAGATGGTGGTTACCAACGCTCACAATTAACGTTACGCTCAAACACTTCAACCGATTTATGTTTTTCTAATTTTTAAACTAAAATATAAAAAACTTCTTTTATTTCTTAATATTGTTTTCATTAATAAAATCAAAAGATTTAAAAATAATTTTATTTTTAAATAATTAAATGATATTATTATTTATTATAGAATTAACAATAGTTTAGATGTGAAAACAATCATATGATTTGTGGCGACATCTCATGTCTTTAAAATTGTTACCAAATCTCAGAAATAAATCGTTTGAATTTATTCTTAAAAATTAATGATTACTTTTTTTATCCACCGATTGTCTGACAATTTAATCTTAAGGTCAGTAATTGTGTCAATTGTTTCAAAATTTGTTTACTTATAACTCATAACTAGTTTAAAATTAATGAACTAATAAGAAGTTATGGATAAATAACTTTTAAAAGTCTTTTGCCGTTAGAGTTATCTATAATGAGATCTCAAAAATATTGTTAGTCTTGACTTCAGATGACTTAAGTCTTAAGACAATTACTTAAGACAATCAGAAAACAGTATTTTTTATTTCGATTATAATTTATTGATTCAAACTTTTAATTAAATTCAAAGAAATCATTCGACAAATTATTCTCAAATTATAATTTATACGAAAACTTTAATTTTTTTAAGTGTTTTAAAAATTATTTAAAAAATTATGTCTAAAAAGATTTCCTCAAAATAATTGAAAAGTTTGTGTTAGAATGAGCCCCAAATGTAATCTAGCAAATTTATATAAGTAAAACTAAAATATAATCACCTTTTTTATAGTTTATAAAAACACTAAAATGTTTTAATTTATGTAAATTTATTCAATTATTATGAAATGAATACTTTTTATTCAATATTAGTGTTAAAAATTTGAAAAAATAGAACTATTATTAACTATTGTTAACTATCGTTAACTATTAGAATAATTCTACTAATTATTAAATTTCATATGAATTATCGATAAACTATTTGAGTAAAGATTATCGAGTCTTTACAGTGAAGTGACTTTTAAGGTTCACTTTAAGGTTAGGTCTCATCAATTGGTTCTTTCGAAGTGCTTTCAGATATGATTTCCTCCTTTTATTTATTTATATATAAAATACAAAAACCACAAATCAATTATAAATAATTTAAGAACAAATTTAATTGACTTAATACAAATAAATAAATAATAAATCAAATGTTTGAGAGAGAGAGAGAGAGAGAGAGAGAGAGAGAGAGAGAGAGAGAGAGAGAGAGAGAGAGAGAGGAGGGAGGGAGAGGGAGGGAGAGCATCCTTGAGATTGTTTGAAAGAGTAGTTGAATCCATTGGTAGAGAGCGTCCAATGATTGAGTCTGAAGTCATGACAACGAATGAGTAACTCTTCGCTATCGATATACGGGTTGTTATAACGATAATAATAATACAAACAGAGAATACATTTATCTTTAGTCAATTCAATTGAATAGCTATTGAAATCATTTTATCAATAAATTAATTAATTTATACCTTACAATCAATTTGGTTGCCCTGTGGAAAAGAAATGGACAAGGATACTTTACGCAAGCAGATCGAGAATATGCGATATCAGGCTTTGATGGAAAGATGGCCTCTTTCTAAGTCCATTCAGGCGTAAGTCTTATAATATCTCTTTATATAAAAGAAATACTTATTTTAAATTGTATTCAAACCTTCGGACACTTTTAAAAATTTTATTACTCTTTTGTTTAACTTTCAATTAAATAATGGTTTATATTTTAAGTCAGGTTTTACTCTTAATAAATGACATTTTAGTTCAATAAATTCAGTTAATTTACAAAAAAAAACTTTTGAAAGATTTTCTTTTATATTATTTATTTAGTTTTACTCATTTGTAAGAAAAATCAAATAAATTTTTAAACGTTTATTATAAAAGAAAATAAAAGATGAATATTATCCTCAAAGTTAAGAGATGTTTGATCTGAAGTTTTATTCCTTTTGAAAATTGTGAATTCAGTAGTAAATTGTTATTCACTGACACTTCAATTCCTGATTAAAGTCATTTTTAAAAATTTTCTTAAAGTTTACGCGAATATATTGAAGAAAATGAAACTCAGGATCCACTGATTCATACACCAGACAAGAAGAATAACCCCTGGGCTGAAAAAGGAAAGTGTCTCATAATGTGATCCTAACCTTTTTCGTCTTCTAATGGCTTTTGTGGTCTTATTTATATCGCATTTGAATAAGTCTTTCCTCGATTTAATATTAATATTAAATACTCTATTATTTACTTTTTATTGAGTGAATTCAATCAACAAATCTTTTAAAATATAATTAGAGTTTTTTTTCTGAATTTTAACAAAAATTTCAAAAATTGGGTAAAATTTATAAATAGTTTTTAATATTTTATTGATTAAAATACAAAATGTTTAGTAATATTTAGTTATAAAAAGTCTCTTCTGATAACTTATGTAAAACTTAAATAAAATAAACTTTTGGTTTATTTAATAAATTCAAAAATCTTTGTTTAATTAAAATTTAAAACTATTTGTTTCACTCCATTGTCTTTTGTCTCATTTAGAAAATGATTAAAAATAAATATAATTATTTGATTCATCGCTTCACAACTTATATGAAATGAATATAAACAAGAATTTGATAACTTTTTATAGTTTAAGTTTAATTAATTATGTAATGACTCAAAGAAATTACTGATAAAAATTATTTTGGTTGAGAAGCGTTTTCATCGCCAACTAATTCCAAGATCACATAAACAAAGAACAAAATGAAAGTTCCGGATAAGTCGGCCACAGCTGTAAGGATTGGTATTGCATTCATGTCCGGATCGTAACCCCATTTCCAGATTAAATGCGATAAAATGTATGTCAGATATAAGAGTAGAGTTAACTATATTTAAAAAAATGATTTAAAATATATAAAAAATAGTAGAAGCAAATAACCTGGATAAAATTAAATGACAGATATGTCACTATGAAAGATATGCTTAATTTGAATTCATTGGAATTTTGGATAACACTTATAAGAAGAATATATAATAATTGCGACGGAATTACTATAATTAATAACATTGTCGTCGTTTTCGCGCTTTTGTTTTCTGTCAATTATTGAAATAATTTTATATATTTTTTACTTTTAATTTGTTTAATACCTTCCGATCGAAAAACATAATAAGGAGTCACAAGAATTTTGAATCTTTCATCGACTGTTCCGATTTCACCCTTTCGGTGAAGAGATGTGGATATTCTGCTCGATAGAAGTGCTAAACAATTTCCTGTAAATCCATTAAAAAGAAGTTGGAACGTGGCCAATTTCCCATATTTACTATTAGAATATTCGAAAACTATTCCACTAATTAATGAAATTATAAACGAAATTATAATCGGAGTCCACCCATAAATCAAAATATGACGGGTTTTCCGATTTAAGTACGAAAGTCTTATAAAAATCGGTTCAAAAGTCAAAATCACAACAAAAAATATTATGGATAACCAAGGAAAGTGTCCATCACTCGTGAGAATCATGAGATAGATATAAGCCATCATGGTCAAAAGTGTTGCCAAATCACCAATTGAAGCGGCCACAGGTGTTGCGTAGTCATCCGGGTCGTGATCTTATATACCAAAAAAACCATTTATTTATTTAAAAAAATTTATTCTAAACTCAAACCAAATTTCTTTGTTATGACGATAACCACAGAAATAATGACTCCCAACAGAAAACAGGCAGTGCTCGCAGTAAACAAACTGATGGCACAGAGACTATAAAAATTTTTGAAATCAAATGAATGAAAGGAAATGGAAAAACCGGCGAATATTCCGGTGGCCAACGAAACAACAGTTGCCTGACTTTGAACTAAAATTATGTCTTCTGTTATTTCTCTAAAAACCTGTTCCACCGAAACCTTATCGTCTCTGATATTCATAAAAGTAGCCATTCTTGAAGCCATTGTCATCTCGAGGTTTCCTTTCAAACCCATAAGTGGTTGAATAAGAATTATAAGTCCTTTAATTTTTTTGAAGTTTTCACTATCTTTGAAATCAAAGAGAATGATCCCGGTCAATACATTGAAAAGACCTGATAATAACAAAATTAAGTATTTTTGGATTTCTTTTGAGTCATTGCTTCTCAAATAGCAAAATATGACAATAATTGCGACCAACAAAATATATATTAGAAGAATCACTGCATTTATTCCATTATCTTCGGGTTCGGCAAAAGTGCTATTTTTTGGGGGAAATTTCAGCCCTTTATTGAAATAATGTTTGTGAACATTAGGAATGGTATCCTTTCATTTCAAATAAGAAAAATATCAGTTGAAGTCTGATTAATGCATTTCTTACATCAAATGATCGGACAGTCGTGAAACAACTCAGAATAGTAACCATTTTTAAACATAACGGCCATAAAATAACAGTTTTAATAGTGAATGACATCTCTCTCTTAAATCTCTGTTATTCTCTATTAAATCAAAATAAAGTTAAGGAATAAATTTTGATCCAAAACTTTGTAAATAAGTGGTAAATGTGAACAAAATATTAGTCATTATAATAGTCATTAAAATATTTGAAATCTCTAAACTTCTAAATGTCTCGAAATCTCATTTAACTGCAGTTATTGTCAATATTTGAAATAATACAATATAATAGTCTCGTTAAGTTCAAACTGACAGACAGAACGATAAACATATAAACATTTAATAAGTATGAAAGTAGAGACCATTTAGTTATATATAATTACTAATTATTAATTAGAAATAATCAAAAATTAATTTTCAATACATTAAAACTTTAAAAGAAATTAAAAGTTTATGACATTAGATATTCGTTAAGAGATGGCGTTAATAGCATTTAAACTAATATTCACTTTTAGTCTCAAGAATATTCTTAACACTTATTCTTAAGTAATTTAATGAGTGTTTTATAAGTAATTACTTTTAAACTTAAGAATTAAATAAATCTTTTTATTAATTTATTGCTATATTTTTCATTAAAAAGTTATATCTTTTAATTGTATCAATAAAACGATAATAATGTAAATCATGTGATTTAATGCACTGTTTATTCACTTTTTATTACATTTATTACAACAAAATTTGACACAAATTTTATTGAAATCAAACAAAAAATGTTTTATCATTTGTTTGTCATTTCATTTGACTTTTAGTTAATCTGAAAACAATTTTTAAGTAATAAAGAGTTAAAACTAATGGGAAATCAATCGCTAAAAACATCGGATTATCAAAATAAATGGCAAAAGTCTTCAGACATCTTAACGAAACAAAAATCTGATCCGTCGATATTCTGTGCCATTGATGCCAACGATTGCCATCGATTGCGACAATTGTTAGAAAGAGGTCATAAAATTAACAAAAGAGATGTCAATGGATTAACTGCTCTTCATTTGTCTGCCATTAATGGAAGTGAAGAATGTGTTCGACTGTTAATTGAATTTCGAGCAAAACTGGTTTCTTGTCCTCTAAGACAAACTCCATTACATTTTGCGGCTATAAATGGCACCAAAGATATGATCAATGATTTGGTAGATTATGGATCTGTTATTAATGCAAGAGATTCAATGGGATCCACCCCTCTTTCATCTGCTGTCGATGTTAATAATAAAGAAACTGTTCTTGCTCTCTTGTCAAGAGGAGCAGTGGTTCATCCATTTGTGGTCACAAATGCCCTCCAAAAAGGATTTTTCAATTTATTAAAAATATTATTAAATTCTAAACCAAAAATCATTGAATCAATTGATTTGAAAGATTTCCGTTTCACTGAAAAAACTGTTTCTGGACTCAAACTTTTATATTTGTGTGGATTTCCTTTGGATGAGACAATCATTGATAGAATACAACCCTTGACTTGGAATGAATTTTGTTTTTCAGGTCGAATAGAAGTACCGCCCGAACACTATAACTATGAAATCGATGTGAAATCATTTCAATCATTTAAACAATGGATTGAAAGTCAATCAAAACCGAAATCTCTTAAATGTTTGGTCAGAATAGCGCTCAGAAATTATTGTAATGAAAACATTCAAATTGTTTTAAATGAATTAAAAGTACCGAAAACTTTGAAAAATTATTTGTTATTTAATGAAAATTAATTATAAAATATTTATTTTATTGTTTTTTTTAAATTAAAATTTTATTTTTTCGAATAAAATTTTTATTATTTTAAAAAAAAATTCATTTTTTAAAAAATAGTCGAAAATTAGAAAAATGTCGCGAAGAAACAGAATATTTCCATTGGATGAGGGAAGGGATCCAAATGCCAGAAGAGATGATTACAGAAGTGGTCATCAGTGGACTCGGGATGAGTTCGAGGAAAAATACAGTAAATTTGAATATTGGAGGGACAGACCATTGCTTGAACTTGAAATCAAAATTAGACGACTCGAGGGTGAAAACAATCCGGAGTCAACACAAATGGCTGAAAGACTTCAACAAATTAGAAGAGAACTTCACGACGATCGCAATATTTCAGCTCCAATTGGCTCGAGGTCGGCACCGATCCCTCCATTTCGAAGAAGTCATATGCCCTTGCCCCAACTGCCCCCTTCAGCTATCAGTGGGAGAATAACTTCAGGTAATTTCCCGCGACCACTGGGGGTTGCAGAGTTTCATCCAGGTTATTCTCAAATGAGTGAAAGGACTCAAAGACTTTTAGATGAAAGGCATAGGGCAGCGGAACACCAGCGCTCAGTTTTACCCAGAGTTGAGAACAGAGCAGTGGACAGACATATTGAAGGATTGAAACGATATGATACTGGTCTCCGGAGAGAGCCCTACGACGAAAAAATGAGGTTTGGAGTCGATCTCAAGCGATACAGAAAACAATTACCAAAATCTTTGGCGCAAAACTTCCGCGAGTCTCGATTCTTATCGGATCGGAACAGAGAAATCGACTCCAAATATACACAATTGGCGAGTCTTGAGGTCTGGAGACAAAGACAATTAGACAAGTTATACCACCCTCGACCAACACAACAACTTCCCCGACGGCACACATTCGGTCCTCAACAGTCTCAGCAATACGTCGAAGACTGGAAATTGGAATCAAAAAAACATTTGCCTTTCAATCCGGTTATGGATTATTTCGATGACAAACCAACCGATAGACCGATTAGACCGACTCGTAAGTCGGGGGTCAGCACTTTCTCTCAAAGAGAGAGATCGCTATCACAGAGTGCTCCCAATTTATCAGAAATAGGCATTTCATCGTCAGTGAGGGCTCCACTACAACGTCCTTATGATCCGGAGAGACCGACAGTAAGTCAGAGACTCGTCAATAGATATCTGAGTGAATCAAAAAGTTATGAACCCTTGAATCGTAGGCAACGAATATATAGGAGACGACAGCGAGGTCAACCACTCAGAGAAGACGAACGAAATCTTGGACTTAATATGTCTGAAGATGCAGAGCAATATCGACCACCAAGATATCCGTTTCCAATGAGAAGACGCCGGCGATCCTTTTCTATTTGAATATAGAGTTACTTATGATTCAAATGTCTTCTCTCAAGTTATTCATTAAAAATTATTTCTTTTAATCCATTTTTAAGTTTTTAAAAATATATTTTCGTTAAAAATAGCAGTAAATTAACTGAAATATACTTTGAAATGATTGAAGTAAAGTTGGATTCGAAATATAACTTAAAATGCATTCATTCCTTAAAATACTTTTTACAGAAATAGTACTGAATTACAATATAATAAAAGTTTGAGAAATTCATTAAAATTGAATCTAAACTAAAGTATTAAATATATCTTAAGTTTAAATTAAATTAATAAAAGTTTGGAAATGGACTCAAAACCCGAAAACCCTAAGTCAGGACCCGCCCAAACCCGAAAGTATAAGAACCAAACCCACCCAAACCCGGATAAAATATGTTTTAATATAATTTGTATTAATGGTCTTCAGGTTAAAAATTTCTATGAAATCGTAAACTATCAGACGGGGGGCCAATATTTGTTCCGGAAAGGATTATCCCTTCCGGGCGGTAGCGTACCATGGATGTTTTCACCATTTCCAATATTTTAAGTTAAAATTTTTAACTCAAAGTATAAAGTTTGACTTATTGTTCAAGTGATCAAGGAACATTTTTCAAAAATTGCTAAATTAAGTCACAACTCAATCACAAATCATTCAGAAATTGAAAGAAGTGTTAATCTTAAGGTCTCTTTATTTTAAAAAATTGTATTTTAGTAAAGATTTAAAAAATTAAATCGAATTTATAAATTTAGAAGAAATTAAATTAAATTAAATTAAATTCAGTTTTTGAATAAAAATAAATTACTTCGAAAAAATCAGTTCTGAAATTCAAGAATACTTTAAGATTTAATCGATAAAAAGTTCTGTATATCAGCGCTATCTCTTTCCAACCACTTGGCATTCATACGAATGGTCTCTAAAGACTGTTGTAGTGTCCTATCAGTTCCAGGAAACTGATTTTGAGCGAAGAAAGTCTCAAATTCCACTGCTTTTTCTTCTGACGCATAATTCTCTGTCAAATACTATAAAACCAATAAATAGTTATTAATGAAAAGTAATGGAAGAAAACCAGTGCTAACCTTTACGAGACGTGAGATAAGGAATCCACTCTCATATCTGCGACGTATCTCATCCTTATTGTCTTTAAAGAAGTTCCATGCTAAATCACGACCATTCTT
>JAQIXI010001350.1:0-14191 GCA_034700165.1 Galumnidae sp. Gr-Ori-00277 | reverse complement strand
GGTTGGTGGGTTGGTGGGTGGGTGGGTGTAAAACGAAACTATATACTACACCTACTGCGTAAATGTAGTGAAAAATAAATATTAAAAAGTTAAGTAAATCATTAAAAGTTGCAAGAATAGAAATACCAATTCATTAAAATTTCAACTAATATTCTAGCAATAAACAAGGTATTATATTTTAAAGACTACAATCGCTATTCATTTAAAGAATAGCCGACAGATAATAACTTATTATTAATAAGTCAAATTGAGCTAATCTTCATGAAATAAGCATGGTAATTCTTAAAAATAAATATTAAAAAGTGAAATAAATCAATAAAAGTTGCAAGAATAGAAATGCCAAGCCACATACCACATATCAAGGTTACAAACAAAAGATATAAAATTGAGCTGAAGAACATGGCTAACAAAAATATTAGAGAATTTATTGCGTTTGACCCAGATATGTTTTGCTCCAAATTGTTTATAGGTTTAGACTCGTATTCCCAAAGCAAAGGTTCGGCTTTTGTTATGTATTGATGGGATATACAGTCTTTACGACATGTTTTCTCGCACTGGGCTCTAATCATATTCCAGGCCCATTCGATACAACCTTCATCAACAGGTTCTAAAAGGAATCTGGGTGATATTTTAACAAATCTATTCTTAATGGGTATGGATTTGGTCTCAACCAAGGATGGCCAAAGGGGGGATTCCGGAATACCCCCTTGGAGAAGAAATTGGATAGAGATAGGTCAATCCATGTTCATTGCAAAATGGAAATGTATTCGGAGAGTGAAGGGATGCAAATGAATCGAATTCTACGATTGATATTTTGCGAGGGTTGGGCTTCATTTTTATCTTGATCAGTTTAATAAAACTTTTTATAAGCTTGGAAATCTCTCCACTCTTTATTTAAAGATGAAAATAATGTAAAACATTTGACGAGTCTTTGATATAAACCACAATAACTTTCAATTGTTTCACATTTTCTAGTTTTATTTTGGCTTTAAATCTATCCTGGTCCTTTTCTGTAACATGCAAGAAAACTTTAAACAAGCCATCTTGATCTGATATAACAAGATCATCTAGTTATATGGCCAGTGTTGGTCTACTAGAATTTATTCTGTAGTTTTGAATTTCTCTTTGAATTCTCCAATTTATTCCATGTTTATTCCAATTCTCAAACATTGCTGGATAAAAGTATTTATCAATTTTTGTGAAATTACTCTAATCGGATCTCATATTAAAGTCAGCATAATTATGATCAAGGTCATAATGGAAACAATTTGTATCATAGTCTTCACCAAGAAATTGTGTACTGAGTTGTAAGCAATGGAAAATGTGATTTACTAGTGAAAAGAGATAGGTCAATCCATGTTCATTGCAAAATGGATATGTATTCGGAGAGTGAAGGGATGCAAATGAATCGAATTCAACGATTGATATTTTGTGCGGGATGGGCTTCATTTTTATCTTGATCAGTTTAATATAAACTTGGTAGTCTCTCCACTCTTGATTTAGTGATGAAAATATTGTAAAATATTTGACGAGTCTTTGATATAAACCACAATAACTTTTAATGATTTTCACATTTTTTTTGTTCTATTATTTTGGCTTTAAATCTATCTTGGTGCTTTTCTGTAAAATTATAAACAAGCCATCTTCATCTGATATAGCAAGGTCATCTAGTTTAGTATATGTCCAGTGTTGGTCTACTAGAGATCTTCTATAGTCTTGAATTGTTATTTGAATTCTCCAATTTATTCAATGTTTATCCCAATCCCAAGTGTGTTGGTCAGTGCCATTTCGGGGAGGGATATACCCCTTAATTAAGAACTTTTTATGAATAGTTATGAAGAATAGATTTTTTGTTTTTCTTATTGAGGATTACTTTCACGTCTTTATTCTGTGCTATAATATTGTGTTAAACAATTGTTCGGTAAAAATGACTTTTCATTTGATTGATTGCAATGAAGGCATCGATGCGTTGAAAACCAGGTCTTCAGACCTATTAATAGACAAAATTAAGTGCTTTTCCAAAGAAATTTTTCCTAAAGAAACAAAAAGTTAAAAGATTATTCTCCCATTCAATTAGGAATTAGGAACGTTCAAGATAAATTAATTAAGAGAGCAAGACAAATTTATAAATTGTTTTACAGTTTTAACACTTCATTTGTTTTTCTAAGAAATACTACATTTCTTTAAATCTTGAAAAACTAAATTTTTATTATTAAGAATTTTTAAACCTTGATTTCATTTTTCAACCTAGCTACTTTTTTATCAGATTTTTTTTTTAATTACTAGAGTATTTATTAAAATAAAATATTGTTGAATTCAAATTGCTAGGTTATATTTCCATGATTGATTAATTTATTGTAAACAAATGATAGTCTTGAACAATTATAAACAAAGACTTCTTGTTTTCATATGAGCATTAATAGTGTAATCGAGAACAGTTTAGAACAGGAGGTACAAGGTACAAAATAAACCAGTGAAATGTTTGTAATAGCGGATGACTACATAGTATAACATTCTTTTTGTATACAATTTTATATTTAAATAAATTTAAGTTTTGATTCACTTTGAAATTATTTCAATTATTTTAGTTATAACTGAAATCGATATTTAGAAACATATTCTAAACAAAAATCTTTGAAATTGAAAAACAAGTGGAAAAAGAGGATGTGCTAGAGTTATAAATATGGGTAACAGTCAGTGAATTTATCCAGTCACACTTTAAAGTATGTTATAAGTACTTCACAAAAAAACAAAGAAAATGAAATTTATTTTTGTGTTTTATTTATTCACTTTTACTCTATTTTTAATGGCATCTCAGAGTTCACAAAATTTACTTGAAGTCTATAAAGACTTTATTATACAGGGTAAGTCTTCTTTTATTATATATATTTTTTGTGAATAATTTTTTATTACAGTGGATAAAAAGATTGGTAACAATCCCATATACAAACGAAACCAAGACTTCAACCTGCAAATGCTTAAGGTTGAAAAAAAATACAAACCAAAGGCTCGAAAGATCAAGTTTAAATATTTTTAATAATTTTATGATTGCCAGAGACCTGCATTATATGGAAAACCATATATTTTATGAATTAAATAAATGTATGGAAAAACAATTTATTAAATGATTCGCTTAATAACAATTAAAATGAGAGCTCTTTTATATTCCATATTTTCCATATTTTTACAATAATTCCATAAATCCATATAATGTCCATATTTTTCGAGTTTTAAATAATTTTGTGATTAAAACCTATAAAATTTTTGCAATTTTTTCAAATTAAAATCCATTTTATTTCAAGAATTGTATGAATTATTTATTGATTTTAATTTTAGTTAAATATAATCAAAAAATGCTTAAAATTCAGTCAACTTTAACTTAAATTTTTAGGCTTGAACAAAGTTCATTCCATGGTCATTGGTGATTTCGGTGGCTCGTTCTTTAAATATAAGGAAATATCATTTTAGGGCCAAAATATGATCAATGATACTATTGAAGTTTAATTGAGTTTTTCTGTTAAATATATTTTTTTAAAGCTACCATGGTATATTTATCTTTGATTTTCCATTTATGTTTCTTATAATTTTAATAATAAATAATTAAATTTTAAAAATGTATGAATTTTATTTACATGCTAATATAATTAGTGCTTCTGAAAATGGTTTTCATATTTATTAAATACAGTGATGGCCAAAGGTCTCGACTCTAGATGTAGTGTTAGGATAGGGTAGTTTAGGTCTGTGTAACTGATTGAAAAAACTTCTATAAATTCTATAAAAAAAAGAACGAAAACTTAAGATTTTGTGTTTCCCTTCCCTTCCCATTAGGAATATTTTCATTCCCTAATTATGAATTTTGAAAAATGTTTATATAAACAAAAATACAAAATTGTTTAAAACTGACATTTCTTATTATTTAATCATTAAATTGTTCTAGGTCTTTCCAGAAATTAAATACTCTAAAGTACCTCATAATGTTAATTATTCCCATGATAATTTATAATTTATTCTTTACACGTTATAATAATTTAATGAGACATACTGGACAATTTTGATAGTTTATTTGTGTTTTCAATGTGGTCATTTCATATTAAATTCCATCATGGACATTGTTAATATTCGTCTATGTTAATAGCACGGATACATTTCTAAATGAAAAAAATGATTATTAAATTAAATTACCAGGTGATTAATATAAAGAATATACCACAATATTTTCCGGAACATCTTGACCGAATTTTTTCTGGGTCACAATTCACCTCGGCATCATGGCTTTTAGCTAAACATACCAGTGACTATTCAAGGAAATAAAATAATATTTGTTATAATTTAACTTATAAACATGCTAATTTCAAAGGTTTTAAACTACAATTGTTTTCATTTTTGTCTAGGTTATAATTATCGCTATTGTTATCTATTAAATATTTATTTAAAGAGTAACTATTGTACATAATCAAGCTCATTTTTTAGATTAAAATGATAAGTTGAGTAAACAAACCTTTACTACTGTAATAGGATTCCAACCGACGGCATTACAAAGTGTTTTGAAGGCACGTAGAAGAGAAGTACCAGGGTCTTTGGGATCGGGATCTGAGGATGTTCGGGGACAGTTGGCCTCATCACTGGCTCTCAAGAACTTGACAAGGTAAAAAATCATTAAAAACAATTGAGTTTATAATAAATACTCAAGGTAAATTCTAATTATCTAGGTAAATTACTTACATCATCGGTGATATTATCATGGCACCTGATCACCACTTGCCACAAATCATCGGAATTCTTTTTGCAGACTTTCTTGACAGTTGTGATCAATTCGATCAAGCTCATTTCCTCCTTTGCGTCTGCTACAAGGTACCAAGCACAGAACATTCCAAGAACAATAGCGATTTTCATCTTAATCAAACTGATACTACCTTGTACAAATAAATTTAAACTTTAAATTTTCACGAAATTTATATACAATTTTATAATATAAGTGAGAAAATGAATAAAAACTTAGAGATTAACTCAAATAAACTTTTCTTTACATATGTTTTCTTTGTTTATATAAATTTTGTTTACAATTATAGAACGTTTCTGCACATTACGATAAACTGTCCTTGATCTTTGATCACAGAATAAATTGTTAGACTTTATTGCAACCAATCAGTATGTGTGTGCACTGGTTATTTAAATTAATGTTTTTTACTGGTTGTGGAAAATGGTCAGGGTATTAGAATAAAATAATAAGGGCCCATCAAAAAGAGAAGTCTATGACGCGACCAAAAGGGATAGAATTGAGAATTAGATGTCTTTGTCTATTAAAATGAAGTGATTTTAAAGAATTTAATTCACATTTATTTCCATTAAAAAATATTTTGTTGACATTTGTTTTGTTCGGATGAAAATAAATTAGAATTTTAAAAACAAAAATAGTTTTTTTTGTTAATTATTTTGAAAATTCAAAATGAACAAGGATAATTAAAGAGAACTATTAGAATTTGAATAATATTTAATATCAATATTTAGTTTTGATAGAAATAAATGTAATTTAAACAAAAACAGAGATAAAATTGATTGGAGTTATAGATTGAGAGGTAATTTCCATGAGTTGGCAAAAAAACATGCTTTTGAATCAAAAAAAAGTGCAAAATCTATTAGGATATATTGCTTACTCATTTAAAAAGTTTCAGAGTAGTTACAGTACTGTTACCTAGCTTGCATTTCATTTGTTAATATACTCAACAAAATGCACTTATATTTGATAAAACAGTTTACAGTGAAATTCCATTGAAAATCGCCTCCTATTGAAAACACTAATTTCTAATCACTTGAAGTGCCTGAATGATAATAGAAATCATATCACCAATAATGAAAATCACTTTTTATTTAAAATGAGAACAAACACTAAATTTGACACAAATTAAAATAATTACTTTATTAATACGATTTTTTAAATAAAATCTAAATGTATTATCAAAAATCACTGTATAATCAAAACTTTATTTAATTTTGATTTAATTCATAATATAATTAATTTTCGTTAAATTTTTTATTTAAATTCTTTTTAAAAATTTATATAATATACAAAAATTTTAATCTTGGTGAAATATATTTAAAATAATTAAAATAATCAGATATAGATTATATTTAATTTGTAAAAATTATAATTCATTAAAAACAAATTTAAATTAACTAAAGGTTAATGGATAATTTAAACACATTCAGGGAAGTTAGCAATGTCAATTATTTTGTTACCATTTGAACAAATACTCATTATTGTGGGGTTAAGATTGTAACTGACCTTGTCTGAATAGTGGGGATATTTTTTAAGCCATGCATTTTTACAATCACTACAATTGACTTTATCTACTCTTAATTTATTACCATGTTTAACTAGGAATAATTGTATATAAACTACTCTGATATCGCAACAAAACTTACATGGTTTACATGGATTATAAAATCAGTTTTGGCGAATGGCCATGTACTTGGTCAAAAATCGCCGATCAAAATTAGTTAAAGATTCATTGAAAAGCTTTAAAGAACGCTTTATTTATAAACTTGAGCTTGCAACTTTACTAATATGTCAGTCGTACTATTCAGTGTATAAACTATTAGTAATTTCATTTATTTGACTCATTTTTACTATAATTTGATTCTCAAATAATATTTATTGAATGAATACTAATATGTTTAAAATGTAAACATTACTAATGAAAAGAAAGTAAACTTGCTAGCTCAAGTTTATATTTAAAGCTTTCTTTTAAAGCTTTTCAAATAATCTTTAGTTAATTTTGATGGGCGATTTATGACCAGGTACATGGCCATTCGCCAAAACTAACTTCATAATCCGATTTAGCGATTCCTACTGATTTCAACCATGTAAGTTTTGTTTCGATATCAGAGTAGTTTATACACAATTATCCCTAGTAAATTTGAGGAACGGCTCGAAAATATTTTGATCAAGGTAATTCCATCGATCATCCTGGATGTGAATGTAAAGAGTGGTAGTTTTATTGATATTCAAAAGTGCCTTGCTCGAAAACCTACTCGCATTAATAAGTGGGTTTGAATCGAATATAATCCATAGCCTCGAATCATTCATTTGATTCATTTGAAAAACATTTTCTGGAATTCTATCAATTGAAGTATTTTGAAAAAGTATTTCTTTCAAATGATCAAGGCCAGTAAAAGCATAATCACCTAGCTCTTTTATGAAAAGGCCTTCAAAATGAAGTGATTCTAAAGAACTTAATTCACATTTAATTCCATTAAAAGATATTTTGTTGACATTTGTTTTGTTCAGATGAAACTATGCAAATTTTTGAACTTGGTCACAAATTCGAATACATATTCACTTTTAAAGGTTAGTACAGGATTGGAGATAAGTTGAAGGTACCTGGTAACTAGTGTGGCCACTTCTTTGAGGTGAAATCAAGGCAAAAATGAAGTAAAATCAAGGACAAGAATTTTATTTTATCATAAATATGATACAAAAAATTCAATGGAATTTAAAAACATATTTTCCGTTAGATTTTGAGGCTTTAATGCAAATTTTATCCTTAATTAATCATTTAAAGTCCACAAATTTACTAAAAAATTATTGTTTCCCTTGTTGTTTTTTCTATAAAAAAAATCAATTAAAATTTAATTAATTCGTTATTAAACAAAAAATGTTTATAACACTTTCATATCATTTATAATGAATTTGTTCTACAAATTATTTAAGTGAAATATACTTTGTTTTGAAAAAAGGAGTTATTTTTATATATTATTAACAGTTATTTAAAAATTTAGTTTTCACTAAAAATGGTTTTCTTAAACTTATTTTTATTTTTCAAAATCAAGTACTCTTTCATATCCTTGATCACCACTATCAAGGACTATGCCAAAATTGGCCAAATCCAGTACAATCCTTTATAATCAAGTACGGGTGGTCACTCTAGTATTAAATAAATGTTAAACTTATGGACACAAGTATTGATAACACACTAAAAATTTGTCATATTTTCACAAAAAGTTTAAAGTTTTTACAGTTTCATATAATGAGGTATAATAAGCGTTAAAGTATTATACTGGTAGGTAATATTCTTGGTCATTTTTAACATTAGACTCTATGGGAGTGGTCTGGGTTTTGAAAATGTAGGTATAATACCGGTAAAAGTATAATACTGGGTAAGTATAATACATGTGTATTGACTGTATATCTGAATTGTTGTCGTAATTATCGCTATCTTTTGTTCCTTTGATTTCTTCTGTTATTGACATCAACTCATTTGCAGAACTGCGAGAAGTGAGGGTTTCCTCATCCAAACGGGAGAGCTTTAGGAACACTGATTCCAAAGTATTCATTCCGTGAATTCTCATTAACTCTTGTGGCGATTCCTCTGCCAGAAGTTTACCGGAACGCATAAACCCTACTTTAAGGGCAGTCTTTGCTTCTTCGATGTAATGAGTGGTCACAATAACAGTCTGTCCATTTTGACACAACATTTCTGAGTGTTTCCAAATGGCTTTCCTTAGAATCAGATCCACTCTAACCGTTGGTTCGTCCAAAATAAAAACGAGTGGGTTATGGAAAAGTGCTTTAATTAACAAAAGAATTAATTCTGAACAGAATAATAATCAGTTGATGGAATACCGGCTCCTATTGAGACTCTTCTCTTTTGTCCGCCACTGAGTTTACTAATGAGTCGCTGTCTGTCCTGCAATTGAAGCAAATCTATCATAAAATCGATTCTTTGGTTGACCACAGAATCATTTATTCCGAATAATCGGCCGAAATATATGAGAGTCTCTTCAATGGAAAAGTCATTATAAAGTGCCAATTCTTGAGGCATATAACCCACTCCAGGGCCCTCGACATTCTTTTGAGCTAGGTTGTTTACCAAATAGGCTAATGCTTCCATTTTTAGGTTGGAGTCGAACCAAAGAACATCTCAATAAAGTTGTTTTGCCACAACCCGACGCTCTTAACAAACCATAAATGCCTCCTAAAATTGTACCTTGTTAATTTTACATAATTCTTAATTATTCCTAACCTTTGGGTACTATGAGGTCAATGCCATTAAGTATTCGGATCCGATTCTTGTATTGAAAGTAAAGACCGCGTATTTCTAAAGCATTTTGTTTTGAACTCATAATTAAAATAATTATTAAAACAATTGAATGACTTTTGAGATACGTTTCAGAGATATAATCGACGATTAAATTAACAAAAAAATATTCACAAAACAAATCATTTGTTTACTCGAATTGCTTTTACTTCAAAAATATTGAAACAATTGTTTCAATCGTTTTAATTAAAATCTGAATTCATTGAAAGTATATCTAATTGACAGCTAAGACAACAAAAATTGTCATTTAGATGAACTTGGTAATCGTTTAGAAAATTGAGAAAATGTATTAAATCATCAGAAATATAAATGTGATAAAAATTAACTTGATCTAGCATATTTTCTTATGAATAAATTCAAATGAATTATAATAAATAGAATTATATTGACTTAATATTATTAAATTTTATTAAAATATATTAATTATATTTCATACAAATGTTATGTTTATATAAATTGTAATTTTTAAACAAAAAAAAGCTTAAATCAATTGTTTAATTTAATAATTATTAATAATTTAATCAATAATTATCAATAGAGTGACCACTTTTATTTGAAAAGTGTTTAACTTAGAATAATAGCTAAAATTGAATAAAATAATTGCTTTAATTGTTTTTCCCTCCAAATAATGACTTAAATATTGGAAAAATTAAAATTTTTCATTATTTTGGTTAAATTAGTTAGAGTTCGATCGAAACACATACTTCTAATAACAAAATACCTTTAAATATAACTGAAAGATATTTTGTTATTAGAAGTATGTGTTTCGATCGAACTCTAACTAATTTAACCAAAATAATGAAAAAATTTATTTTTTCTAATATTTAAGTCATTATTTGGAGGGAAAAACAATTGAAGCAATTATATTTATTCAATTTTACTAGCTATTATTATAGACAAAATACCTTTCAGTTATATCTAAAGGTATTTAAGTTCAATAAATTCAAAAAAAAGTTAATAAATGATTAAATGATTATAAGTGGATAAAGTATTAGGAAATCAGCCAAATATGGCAACACTGGACTAGTATTAATTATAGACTTAACTTATAGTCTATAATTGATTATTTAGTTCATCAAGGACCAGTTCAATTGTATCCAATTATTACACCAAAAATCCAGACCATATAATTGGATACTCTCATATAATAATGACCTGTTTTCTTCTGTGTCTCGCAAGCAAGAGGATCTTCTTTGTCTGCCCCATATCCTAGAGTACCTATAATAACAGCTCTTCCATTATTGAATTGCCAAATTGGACTACCAGAATCACCCTGGTTTATAATAGAAGAGCTTAGTCAAATGACATATTAATTAATCAATAGATATTTCGTGTTTTACCCCACAATTTAATGTCCGGTTGTCTATTGATTGGGCCAACACTACATTAGACCAATCGGTTATATTTTCAAATCCCAATAAACTTCCGAAGTGGGGTATTGGGTCGGCCCTGATCACTTTGTAACCAATAAGTAAAGGATGTGTCATATTGATTGTATTTAATCCAGCACTTATCACAAACTCATCCTCAGTATTAATTATGCCTGGTGCCGGCAAACAAATACTTTTAATATCTGGATACTCATTGTTTGAATGATAAATGACTTCACTCCTATTAATTTTAATTAAAGCGATGTCGTCAATGATTCGAGATTCTGTTTCGTTGTCGGGGGAATAATCGTGCAAAAAAATATCTTTGTAATGGAAATTGTCATTTATGACCATGGTTACATTGGTCATTTTGTAATTCCAATTATCCTTAGTAATAGCATTTCGTCCGAAGTGTATATAAATATTATCCAGGTAATAACTAATTTAAATGAGTTAATCAGAAGATTATACATATAATTTAAGCAATTCATT
The DNA here is from genome assembly GCA_034700165.1 of Galumnidae sp. Gr-Ori-00277. Taxonomy (NCBI): domain Eukaryota; kingdom Metazoa; phylum Arthropoda; class Arachnida; order Sarcoptiformes; family Galumnidae; species Galumnidae sp. Gr-Ori-00277. The sequence continues at coordinate 3,231 of JAQIXI010001350.1, read as the reverse complement.
TGTGTATGGATAAATTACATGTATATGATTTAATTCAAATTGAACTTGTATCTAATCTAAAATTAATATTACAAATTATGCAAGATAAAAGAATAATTTTAAAAATAAAAAAAAATGTATATAACAATAAGAATATAAATTATATCAGTGATACTATAAAAGTTTTTAAAGTAGGATGGCTGCCCTTCTGCTTATAAAAGGACCAGTTTTCAACCGGGATTTTTTATATGCAATTGATAGAGGACATCAAACTGAACTCAATTATGTAAAAATATTTTAAGTAACTTATGTGGTTCAGCCGCTAGAGGGCGTCAAAGTCAGAAAATAAAAATCAATATATAATATATGTAGTATATGTTTTCGGACTTAAATGCGCATGCTGATTCGAATACTGTTGTCCAAAATGTTCTATCATTAATAGTTTTTGAAATAGAACTATTTTTAAAAATTCCAAGATTTTAAATTCAATTTTTAGACGTAATTTTTGTTTTTTCACATAATTGACGAATTGAACTCCTATTGATTTTTGATGACGTATAACAATTGATGAAAATAAAAAATTGAAAAGTTGAAAATTTTTAAGACCAGACTAAGTTTTGATCAATTATACCAAAAAACATTTATATCTCAAAAAGTATTTGTTGCAAGAGATAAAGATCTATTCTATTCGATTCAGGATGCTTGATTTAGTAGGATTACATATCTCATAAAGAACAAATTCATACTTGAAAATTCATAATTTGACGCCCTCTAGCGGGGAACCTTTTGAAATTTCCTAAACAATTTTATATATTTGAGTTCACCTCAATGTCCTCTATCGATTGCAAACAAAAAATTCCGGTTGCAACATGGTGCCGAAACAGCCATCCTTCTTTAGTTTATGTATATTTAAGAAGAAATTAATAAAAATATACATTACTCTTCATCGGGAATAACACAGTGGCGGGCAGTCAGTATCCATTCATTAGCTATTATAGAGCCAATACATATACTAAAGTAATTTCATATTAATTAATTAATTAATTGCTTTAAATATAATAAAACATATTATTTTCAAAATTTTAAAGAGCGGGCAAACTCTGGGTCCAATCACGTGACTGACTTTAAAGTTGAGACCCAAAACGAACCGGACCGGACCAAATTAAGGCTTGAAAATTCCGGACTCGGACCGGACCGGACCATACCTTTTAAAAAGTTGAACCGGACCGGACCTGAGTTCAAAAGTCCGGAAATTTTATGTATAATTATAATAAACAAATTAAATGCTATTTATTTCAACAATTATTTCATATTTCAAAACTGTAACAAAAACTTTAAAATAGTTTTTCAAATAAACATTTCATTGCAATTTGTAATCAATCACTAAAAATGTCTGATTTAACCCTTACCGATAGGCGATCAAATTTTAGTCATGATAAAATTGATAAAATGCTATTCATTCAATCAAATTTTGATTTACTATAAAAGTAATTGTATTAACATTAAAATTTAATAAATATTTTCACTTTTTAAACTTGTTAAAAATTTCCGGACCGGACCGGACCTTCAAATTGTTTGAACCAGACCAGGACCGGACCGGACCAGAGGTCTAAAAAAGTCAGACCGGACCGGACCACTGATTTTTTGTCCGATTTGGGTCTCTACTTTAAAGTGTTTGGCATCAAAAAACGCTTTTAGAGTCATGTGAGGGTTTGACTTTTATTTTTAAAAAGTTTTAATTATTATAAGAAAAGTTCAATTTATGTATCAGTGCTATCACTACTATTTTGTTGATACTTTCCTTACTCATTATAAAATGGCATATATGAATAGATATTATGTGCTTGCACATGTCACATAGCTTACGTACGAATTTGACTATAATTGTGACTAAAAGTCTTACACTGTAGATAAATCATTACATTATTTTACCAAGATAGAACATCAAGAAGTTTCGAATCAATTTTGTACGATTTGAAGAAACGATTGTTTTGTTTACATTAAAATAAGAAAAGAAAAGTTCAGTTAAACTACTCTTATGTTAATAAATACTTTGCATGGTCAATTGTTTTATACCGATAAGTTTAATGTGCTTGCTCATTTCAATAGAATATACACGAATTCGGTTTTAAAAAAGTACAATTCAATTGGAATCATTGTCCTTGATAATTAAAAGTTAAATAAAAAAGTTTGACTCACTTTGACTCAAAATTTTCACATAGTTCTTCTGGAGCATCCCTTTTATTTACAGTTGACCCATTAGTTGACCCATTAGTTGACCCATTAGTTGACCCATTAGTTGACCCATTAGTTGACCCATTAGTTGATCCATCAGTAAAGGGACATTGAATAAGTACCAAGCGAGCAATCCAGGGTGCTTCATCTTTTGAAGCAATCCTGCCGTGAATTATACGACTTTTCGGTGGTTTGTTATTAGTAGGACTCTTATGCCATTCAAAGCACATGTCGTCAAAACCTTCTGTAAAACTATTAACTCCACAGTCCGGGGGATTGATTTGAGAATTGAATTGTTTGTAGTCTCCGATTACCGCATGTATATTACCATTCACTGTCTCTATAATCATTTCTTGTTAATCAGTTTATATTAAAGATTAGGTTTAATCAGGTATGGCGAAAGGGAGTATCGTGGAATACCCCCTAACATCTAAAAATATGCAAATTACCCCCCTGAGAAAACCGGAAAAAGGACCCTCTCTCTAAAAACTTGAGCCACTTTTTCTAAATTTTTAATAACATATAAAAAGTCGTTTTTAGGTGTTTTTTCTTTAAAAACCCATAGAATTCAATCATATTTAACGTATTTTATCAAAAATAATAACAAAAAATAACAGTTTTAGACAAAAAACGCAGTGAGTGGGACGTATGAAACTTGATAATATTTATCTTCTAGATATCTTTTACAAATCCCACTATGAGTCCTAAATGGGCATATTTAGGGAAATTTTTAGGTCTTACAAAAAAATAACCCTCGCATTACCCTGGAGTCGAGTTCTTTCGCCATCCCTGGGTTTAATAGAATAACTCTTTTAAAGACATTTTATTAAACTTTTATATTATATTGAATATTAATAAAATGAACATGCATAAATGGCAGACATGGCCAATGGTTTCGGTCTCAGGGGGGGGTATCAGAGGGGGGTATTTTGGTCTCAGCTCAAGGGGGGTATCAGGGGGGGTATTTTGAAAAATCACTAAAATCGCTATAAATCGAATATTAGGTGGTTTTTAAGC
>JAQIXI010001349.1:0-14192 GCA_034700165.1 Galumnidae sp. Gr-Ori-00277 | reverse complement strand
AAAGGGTGAAAAATTAGTCCGTTCCTCAACTCTAACATTACTATTACTAATGAATTTCAAATTTTAATACAGAGTTGAGGAATGGACTCCTATTTTACCCTTTACACTTTACACTTTACAATAGAAATGTTGTTTACTTAAATCTTATTTAAAGTCACAATACTTTCACATTTTTACAGAAATTAAATGCAAATATTGAATATAAGTTATACCAAGTTATATAACGTCAGAATTTTATCTAGTTCCAATAATATCAAATAGCCCATAGCAATATTTTGGCCCAGTAGCAAATATTTTCTCCTTTTTTCAAATAATAATAATAATAATAATAATAATAATAATCGCAGTTTCATGAGTCAACAAGGTCTATTTTATTACAAAGTTCAGCTCTCATTTGTCCTGGTAAATCTTATTTGCCTTACTTTATACAAGAATATAAATGCCTTGTTAACTTAAAATTACGAATAATTTTTGGTTTTTAAGATTTGAATTTTGAAAACTAAAAAAAATGTGTTAACACTTAAATATTGTCTTTAATCTCTTAATACTATATTATATTTAATTCTCATTTTAAGTAATTTTCCAAAATATTTGTAAACAAATAATAAAATTCTTTAAGTCTTATATCATTATATCATTACATCAATTCTTATTTGAAAACAAATCTATTTTACAATTATTTTCACATTAACTCAAATATTAGCACAATATTACATATCAACGATATTTGAGTAGACAAATAGTAAAACAACCTTGCTTGTAGTTCTACATTCTTATACAATTCGTTACAAAAGCAGTTCCACAAAACTATTTTTAAATTTTAATTTTCTTTAGTTTTAGAAAAACAAATTTCTTAAAAAAAATGTATTTTTAGTCAAATTATTTGAATATTTTTTTTTGAAATAACTTTTTTTTATGAGTTTTATTTCCTTAAACTTCTATAAAATAATAACTTTATATAAGCTCACAATCCTTATACAAATCTTGATATTTGTTTTATTAATATAAATGCTTTGGCTTTCAGTAAATGTTTTCTTCTTCAGTGCTTTTATATATCGTTTATAATCTTTTCTTCTGTTCTCTACCTCTCATTCATTTTGAAAATCACTTATTCTTAGAGTAGAGTCAAAACCAAGTATTAAATATAAGTAAATAAATATATCAATTAATCTAATATTTGAAAGGAATGCTAGACTTGTGTAATGGGAACAGAATTGTTGACAATCTTTGGTGACTGGCATTCAATACTGTTGGCCGACCGCAGACCCAATAAGGTATGGTTTTGTTCTCTTCGATCGGGTTTGAAGAAACACCAAAATATGTGATGCTTGAAGTGATTACGGAAAACACCGCTTATTATGCAGAGCGCCACAGGATTTAAGCACGAATTGAGAAAAGTGAGAACAAAACCAATTATTCTCCAGACGTGCCAAAAGTTGTCATAAGACTCAGACGCCTTCGGATAGAAGTAATACCAGAGCATAAAAACCTATAAAATACAAGAAAATTGAATAAATTTTCCAACAAATAATAGTCTCAAATCGATTGTAGAAAATTCCAGACATCAAATCCAGAAACCATTAGTCAATAAATTTAATCGTAGTTTGCCTTCACTTTTCTGATTAAATGTGTATCCAATTCCCAACTGACCACTCATTTAGAATTTATTCAATTAAATAATTTTTTTTCCAAAGAAAACCAATTTATTTGATTCTTATTAACGGAAAATAACTGAAGTCCGCAAATATTAAAAGTTTTTCCAATATTAAAGATATCAATTAAGAGTAAAAAGATTAGAGTAAAAAGATCAAACCCAAGTTACAGTATCTTTCTACCTAGGTTATGTATTTCATGAACCTTTCCATTGAATTCAAACTTTTCCCAATATGTGTCATATCGTTTGTATAAATTCAATGATTACTGTTTGTGTGCATAACTTTTGTGATTTATTTTTGATATATTAATTGTCATAAAAAATGAACGAAACATCAATTAATTTAGTTCACAATCGGACTTATTATATGAGTGATAGAAGAACTGATAATTTGATTATTTTTAGTCAACTGTTTTATATTAAAAATAAGATAATTTTCAATTTTGTCAGTTAATAACGGAAAAGGTTTTAAACTTTATTTGAATATAATTGAGTCAATACCTGGTTTGGAAAGAAACAGATGGCAAATATAACGACGAGTCCTAAAACAATTTTCGAGATCTTTTTACGACCTCTGAGTTGTCGAAAGTGAGTGTCATTCTTTCCGATCGGATTCTTTGCACTTTCGATGAGATGTCGGGCAATGAGTGTATAGAAAGATGCGATCATTATTAGTGGTATCGCATAATACAGAAGAAATTTGAGAAACACTATAATTTTTGGATACCATTCACCCAACTCTTCGGGAAAGGGATAACAAACGAGTATTGATTTATTATTAGAGATAATCACTTCCCATACAAATGAAGTATAGGCGCCCGGAATGGCTATGATTACAGACATCGACCAAATGATAGCATTGATAGCAATTGTCTTTTTCTGATTAGAAATGAATTTCATCGGTTGAATTATAGCTGCGTATCGCTCGGCGCTAAGCATTGTTAGCGTAAAGACAGTCACTCCAATAGAGATGTCACGACTGAATTCACTCAGTTTACAAACTATTTGACCGTAAGGCCAACTCTCGAATGTGTATATTGTGCTGACAAATGGTAGGGCCACTACTATTATGGTTAGGTCACCGATGGCCAAACTTATGATGTATGTGTTGGGCACAGTTCTCATTGATTTGTTTTTGAAGAATATATAAACAATAGTTCCGTTGCCTAACAGTCCCACAATAAAAATGGCAAAGAATATGATGGGCACTAAATATGTTTCCAATCGATTTTGATATGGAATATATGTCTGATTATTGGGTTCTTCTAATAAATCCAAAGAATAAACTGTCGTTAAATTAGACATCAAATCATTGGTAGACATTATAATCATATTTGAGGAACACTTTTATCTAATGACAGCATTTAATGGTTCTGTTGTTCAATCGATCCAATAATTTAATATTCAAACATATTATTAGTTTTCAACATCGCTTAAATAAACACCATGATCAGTTTTAATTACTATCAGACAAATTAGTTTTACAGCGATTTCACAACAGTTTTGTGAATAAAACGATTTTTCCTGAAAATAGAAATTAAAATTTTTAATTATTAATAATATTTACCATTAATTTAATAGAAAATTTTATATAACAACAATAAATTATTTCTATTCAAGATCATTTAATCTTTGAAAAGCTTTTTCTTTAAATATTGATTTCAAAGTTTCTTAGAAAATATAACAAAATTCAAAAATAAAAATCATTTCCTTTCACTGAAATATATTTTTATTTCTATTTAAATGAAAAAAAGATAAGACATTCAGTCGAAAGAAAATCTTAATCATTAAATCACTGAAAAAACATTCTCTTGAAATATCTGTTTCAAAGGTTCTTAGAAAATATTAACATTTTGTAGAAAACATCTTTTTTATGATAAAAATTGAAATGAATTCTCTCAAAAACGTTGAAAAAATTATTTTAATTGAAAAGACAAAAGATATTAAAAAAAGAATTCACTTCTGATTAATTGAATGATTGGACTCTCAGTTATGGAGTACTTGAGATAAATGAGAGCACATTTTAAGTTCAAAAATTATTTATTACCAAAACTTTTCCATTTCTTCAATGCCAGTTCAGACTAATATATTATATAAAAAAAAACATTTTTCGGTCATACGATCACTGATTGGGTTTGAGGTCCGGTATTAATGAATTTATTATTCTGTTTGTGTGAAGTTATGTCTGTATAAGAATTTTATATTAATAAAACATTTGACACTTAATATCAAACTTAATATAAAACTTGGGAATAATAATTACCCTAATAAATAACTATCGTAACTGTACTAGTAGTTTGACCACACCTGAAGTTCCTGAGAATCTAGATTTTTATGAAAACAAATTTGGAGTTTAATTTTAACATTAAATTTATATTAAAATTAAATCAATTTTTAAGTCAAATAATAATTTATGTTTAACTTATATTAATTCTATTCGAATAGTAATAGAAAATTATTTAATTTCATATTTTTGTTTAAAAACTGGAGATAATTAGAAATGTGGTATTTTTTGGTCTTAAAAATGGTCACAGCACAATTTTAGATTCTGAAACAGATAGTACTAAAGAATTTAACCATGCTCTTCTTTTTATGAAATTCTGTGATTTGTCTCAAAATACTTCGAATAGACTTAAAAATATTAAATTATTAAAAATATCTGTAATAATAATAATAATAAATAAATAAATAAAATTCAGAAAAATTTCACTAAAAACTATTTTAAAAAATATCAAAACCATTGAAAATGAAACTCTCTTGGATAAATAATGTTTTAATATATCAATGATCATGTTATTGATATAAAATGACATGAAAAATGATATAAAATAACATGGTTAAAATATTTACAATAATAATATGATAAAATCATTCGACTTTAAATTAATTTTTTTTTTAATAAAAAGTTTTTTAATATAATTTCAAAAATTTTGATTTCCTTTCACTGAAATAAGTTTTTTTTTCTTTCGATTCAAATGAAAAGTAGATTAAAATAAGACATTCAGTCGAAAGGAAATTATAAACAAAAAGAAAATATCTTTTTCTATAAACGTCTCCATTACTCACGTGATATATAGTAAGGCAGGTCTTAATAAATCAAATAAAAACATTCCTGTTAAACCTTTAGAGATTCTACAAGATAAACTAGTTAAACCGAGATAGTAAATCGATGGATCGCCTGTGCGTTTACCCAAACAATTGTTCATTTTATGCATTAAAAGTTCTTTGTTTTCATTTTCCACTCTTTTGTTTATTTAATTTTATTCATTATTCTGTTATATTCTCAGACAGTATTCGTTGAACTCAAAAATCAAGACTTCATTACTATTCATATAAAAAGAATTTTAATATAAAATTCTCATATTTAAAGTTATTTTGCTTTTCACCAAGGAAAATATTCTTTTATATTCTAAAATTGAATTTCTCTTTCATCTGAATCTTAAAAGTTTCTCGAATTTCAGATTATATCAAGAAAAGAGTTATTCCAATATTTTTTGTCCAAATATAAACTTTATTGTAAAAGAATTCTAAAACTAGGTCAGTTTTCTCTATTGTTATGTTAAGAATGTTTTGTGAAATCATAAGTCTTATGAAAAAAATGAAATATTTTGAAAATCTTTGCTTGAATTGTGTTTTAGTGTTGTCTTAACAAAAAAAGTCAATTAGATTTCAATGTTTATTCTTACAATAAATTTGATCAAAACTTTTTTGTGTTTCGTCTCAAATCTTTTTGGAAAAGACTTATTCCTTATTCTAAGACAAACAATAGGAATAAATTGAGATTCGGTTTTGATTACAATTCATACGAATTGTTTGTTTGTTCGCCGATTCTTAACAATTGGTTGAGTTTTCATATTATTTGTTATTTTGATTATATCAAACATAAACTCTCAATAAATAATAAATGAAACTAATCTTGAATTTCTTTCCGATACAATAAGTTTCTTCGCTTAAGCTTAAGAGTCACCAACAATGAAAATATGATCTTGGTTAACCCATTTATATACAAGGCTTTAGAAAACAAAAATTTGAATTCATGTTTAGTCACTTCTCTATAATTGACTTATTTGTGGAAATATCAACAGTGAATACCATTAATACCATTAATACTATTAATTTAATAAAACAATAGTTTATTTTGAACCCGAAATGTGTTCACAAATAAAATGAGGTAAACAAACATCACATTTGAATTACGGGTAAAGTTGTCTAATGAAACAGAAATGTAATATAAGGCTAAACTATATGCCTGACTGACAATTGTGTCGATTAATTCTTCAATAAAAACAAACAACAATTAAGAAGTGCTTATAGAATGATATACAAAAAATTGCTACTCTTTTGGCACAAATGGTGTTCATTCAACTGATTTAATTGAAGTTAATTGCATTTTAATTATATTCTTAGATAAATGATTTAAAAATTTTAGCAAGCAAGTTTTTCTTGCATTTCAAACTACTATTCCTCAAAATTGTATTTATTATTTTAAGAGTAGTGTTGAAAATATGAAATGTCTTTCAATTATTTTTAAACACTAAATGAAAGGAAACAACAGTTTCTTCAATGCATTCGTCAGCGAAAAGTTTGTCAATAAATTACTCAAAATTTATAATTAATGTCAAACTCTTTCTGTTTCTGATATTTCTCTTTGAATTCTAACAAAATTTGTTTAATTTTCAAATATATAACAATATGTGAAATGTATTTTTCAAATTATTTTCCTTAATTTTAATTATATTCTAGTAATATTTATTTAATTTGCAAATTTGAGTATGGCATTTTTTGTTAAAATTAAATTTAAAATGCATGTCAATTAATGTGAAATAATTCATTTATAATTTAATTATACTATTGTTTATCTGTAGTTTTCATATACTAATGATTTTTTAATTTAAATTAAATTATTTAATTAAGTCTAATGTCGTTTCAATGTTTAATTATTTCTACTTTTCTTTACATTTAAAATAAAATTTTTCAATCAATAGATGAGTTTAATCTCAAAGGAGTTTAGTTTCTTTCAAAACATTTTGTATTATTCGACAGTTTTTTTCTGAAGATTGACTTTTCTTTTTTGAAAACTAAATCTCTGCCAATATTTCATTATTAAATTTTATGAATTTATTCACAATTTCTCACCATGATACTTTTTTAATAAATCTTTTTTTGAAGACCTTTGACTATAAATAATGGAAAAGTGTCGATGAATTTGAATAAATGAAATACAGATTATCTTTTGATAAATAATTGACATTATTTTCATTTAATTCTTAAAATCGTTTGAATAAAATCATAAGAATTGTATTCCGTTTTTCTAAAATTAATTCATTGTTTATTTGAAGAGTTTTCAATTGATGTCATAAAATGCTAAGAATCTGATGGAAATCGTGTGAACAGAAAACTGCTTAAACCAATCATTTCTACTAAATATTCGAAATGAATTTTAAACACTTCTTATATATTTATATAAAATTTAATTAATAATTCATAACCCCTTCGATGAGTCTATAAATTATAGGCTTTTAAAGAAGTGTTATGTCCTTCGATTTGGACATTAGTTTCTATATCTTAAGAGAAGAAGGTTTTTGAATTGATTAACGGAAAACTACTGAATTATTAAATTATGAAAGGGTATAAACACAGCTATAAGCAAACTAAACTCGGACAATTTTTTATATTTAAATATAAATATCAGTATATAAACAGAAATTAATTTGAAATTAAAATCTCAATCATTAAAAGGAAAAATTTTGCGTAAATATAAACGTCACTTCACTTTATATTAAAAAATATAAGATTTTATTTAATTAATAAAATTGATTTATTATAATTGATCAAGTTCAACTTAATTAAAATTACAGAAATAACTAAACAAATATTTACCAAGTCTCTCTCTCTCTCTCTCTCTCTCTCTCTCTCTCTCTCTCTCTCTCTCTCCACTCTTTTATTGAATACTAATTAAAATAATAATAAATATATAGTTTTTCAGATAATTTGTCGAAATTGAAAAAAACTATGACTCAGAACTCAGACTGTCTTTAATTAATAGCATTGGATGTCATACAAAACACATTTCTCTCTCTATTTTCTCTTAAAACTTTTGGGATTTATTCTGAATAAATTGGAATTATTTGAGAGAAAATGACATTTCGATTATATGAAGGAATGGTTTTGATGGCATCACTTATCATAAGTCATATAAACCCCATTTAATTATATCTTAAGTTATGGTAGTTTTATGCAAACATTTTTTTCTGTCGTTAAATCAAAATTAATTAATTTAATAAAAAAAATTCCATTAAATTTATTTAAAAGAAAGTTAAAAACAACACTTCGTCAGAAAAAAAGAAAAAAAATGTTAATTAAGTGATAAAAACAATTTTTTAAATTGAGTGGAAAAGCATTAAAATATAGACACTTAAAGGCAATTCTTTGTTAAGAACTTTGAATATATAATCCTTTATTTGAGAGGGAATTAAATTAGAAAAATCATTGACTTTTACTTTAATAATAATAATATTGTCGTTCAATACTCTTTTCTTGAGAGCATTTCTAAATCTGTAGATAAGTCGATGGAAATGAGATTTTTAAAACCATTTTTTAACATTAGCAACAAGATATATTACCAAGATATATTAAGGATAATTTTATATCTAGAAAATTGTTTATAAATTGTATTCATCGGATTATTTATTGGATATAATAGGAAATTCAATTTGAAAAGTGTAGAGTTGACAAGATGACATTTATTCGTTTATTCCTCAAATTGATTACTTGGATGAATGAATTTTAAAAGTATTAAAGTCAATCCAGTATCGGAGTTATAACTTTCAGTCTGAAAGTTTCAGACATTGACGTTAGTTTCACAATAAATTGGGTCCATTTTATATGATTTTCGTATAATTATTTAATTAAACTATAATTTGATTTTATTTTAAAACTAAAGTTAATTAAATAATTTATTAATTATTGCAAAATACTATCGATTATATGACAAATGTGTTATCAAATGACAGCACTTATTGTCGAAATAAGGCATACATTAAAACACTGTCAACCCTTTTCAAATTGACTTTACAAACTAGCATATTTTATACTGATGCTTTTATACTAACAAACTAGTACTATTTATTATTAAAATTCACAAAAGATTGTGAATATAATATTTAAACAAAACGAAAGATTTATTTTAACTCTATTTCATAATATTTCAACAAAAATGTCATTTCATAACCTTTTCATTGAATAATTCTTTAAACAAAACCCTATTTTATGCAAAAATAAACTAAAATCTAATGCCATTTAATCTAATGTTAATTCAATCTCTTATTAAGTGGGCGTCACTCATATCGTAGATATTTTGCATTTTTAAAACAATTTTTGCCCCGAATTTGACACAAATGAGTGTTTTGTTTGTTTTTATTCTTTGAAAAAACAATTGATATAAACCTTATAACTAAAATAAGACTCGTTTTATAAATAGCCAGTAATTCAATGAAAAGCTATATTACTAAACTTGTCAACTTGGTAATTTGGTTTTATTCCAAGAAAATGGTTTTTAATCTCTTTTGATTTCCACTATTTTTAGATCTCGACTTCAAATGTTTGAATCATTTGTCAATCGGTTGGAAATAATATTTTCAATGAACTAATGCCGACATTTGATAAATACTGAAAAAAAATAGTTATCACTTGTTCTCATCATTTATATGATAATACGTTTACTCTCTCCGATTAGAATCGTAAGAATAAATGATTGCCTTATTTTTTGTTGAACTTGCAATCATTAAATGCTAGAAAATGTCAGCCAAATTGTTTCCAATTAATATTATATACGTTTATTCCATTTCTTTTATTAATAATAATATCGATAATGAAATTAATTTAATGCAATATTGTTTTAGTATATGTTTGCAAGAGCAACATAGACAAGCATTGTTTTCTGAATCAGCTATAAGTTAGCTAGATTTAATTATAATCTTTGATAAATAAATATCCTCAGTTAGAAAACACTTTAAGCTCAAAGATTTTATTTTTTCATTAAAAAAAAGATGATTTGTCTTAACTTCTGATAAATTAATATCGATATGAAGAAGAAAAATGAAATCGTTTGAAGTAATTGTTTTATTGGATTCCGGTTCCATACTTTGCACTCAGAATACGTAAACATTTCTTCTGAAGGCATTCCTGTATATCAAGGATAAACAGAAAGGAGAATCTGTTCTTTGATATGCATCCCTGATATTTCTGACGATTATTTTTATGTCATAGAATCTATGAGTTTATTTTGGTCCTAACATAGCATTTGTGTCTAACGTTTTGTTCGAAATATAATTACAAAATGTTTGTCACAAATAATTCATTGAAATGTGATTTTCTGTTTACTTCCCTTTTATAAAGAGTTAGAAAATAGATTAAAGGAAAGTATATATACGAGTGATATAAAGTTTGATAGAAATTATTTTCTCATATTTTTTTATCACAAACTATTTGATTGATTGAAAGGGAATGCTTAATAAAATATACATGGTACAGTGATGGCACTGATTGAACGATAGCTATACAAAAATATCAATTCTATGCACTAATGGACTGAAAAAAATTCAAATAGATTTGCGTGACTTCTAACCCGAAGCCCTTTTATTAATACATATAATTCCTTAGAAAAGCACATATTATATGGATTTTTGATGATTTGTTGACAAAATTTTTGTGGATGGGATCAGTGTATTCCTGGGACTTACATTCAAATTGTAATCTCAATCATTTTGTTGTGAAAAATTGTCACTTTTCATAACAAAATAAATCTTTCATTCGTGACTTTTCTAGTTTTCCTAAAAAGTATCACATTTTCAGCACATTTTTAGGGCTGTTTCTGATAATTGATTTGACACAAAACACTTTTTTAGGTTAAATCAAATATAATTCCTATTAATTTTCAGTTAGTCTTCACTTATAATTTATAGAACATTAAAATTAGGGTTTTTCAAAAAAAAATGTTCTTGGCCTCGAAAAACTTTCTAGACAATTTTCCTACAAGAAAATCCATTATTATACAGGGAAATATTTCTTTTCTCAAAGAATTAATGGGTCTCTCCATTGATTGTGAAAGTTTCTTTTGAACAAGGCTAATCAGAATCAATAACATCTTATCGATAACTAATTATATCGTAAAATATTGAATTATCGTATATCGAAAGATCAGACCACTTAAGAATTCCTCTTTAGTCGATAGTCGACTACACCCACAGACAAATATTGAAGAGTTTTTCTTAACTCTTATTAAAAAATTTTCTGATTTATATTAAGAGTTATATTAAAGTAATATTTAGGTCTCAAATCGTGAATATTTTAATATTTTTGAGAATTTAAGCCAATATTTTACACACAAAGTATATAAATATATGAGAGTTAGCACAGCATAGCTTTTCACTTTTTAAATTAAAAAAAAATATCGAATTTCATTTTAGATTTATTTTTGAATTAAATTATGAAAGGACTCACTCTTATCGTAGTTTTGGATGAACTAATGTTTTTATTTTTTTCAATAAAACATTTGTAAAAAAAGTTTTTAGATATGATTTGGAAAACAAATTTAAAATATTTAAATTAAGTACTGAATAGAATCACTCCTAATGTCAGGTTTTGATACTTCGAGTATCAATGACTGACTCGACACAACTCAACTAAACTCTGTCTGTATAGCAGTCATTCAAATGATTGATCGAAGCATAGATTCCAAGGACTCAAACATCAAAATAAAGACAAAAAACGAGTTTCTCTCGAAAACTATTTTAAATCCATTAAAATTAAATCAAAAATTATTAGTTATTTGAGTTAAGAGTAATTTTACTAAACTTTCCAATCAATTCTATATTCCAATTGAATCAAGGAAAATTTTCTTATAAGTTATTAACATTCAGTTGAAAACAAACACTGGAAGTTTCCTTAGAAAAAGTCAGAGTCTGTGCTTTGGTTTTTCATACTTCAATTCAATCTAAATAATTGGTGGCAAAAGAATACTTAATTTAATTGTTTGTTACCTTACAATAAATGATTGTTGTCTGTAAGCAAGATAATTTGTAAATAGTTGCAAAAATCTATTTGCCATAAATAGAAAAAGTGACCACTTTTTCAGAATTTTTTTTTAAAAAACCTAAACTCTATTAGAAATCCTTTATATGTTTTAATTATATATATTTTTATTTTTTAAATATTAAATAATATTTTACTTTTTATAATTGAATTTAAGTTTTGATAACAAATTTTTATGATTCTAAAAATTATGGGTTTAATTTATTTAATTTAATTAAAAAATTAAATCCATAATTTTTAGAATAAATATTAATAAAAACTTGTTATCAAAACTTAAAATTCAAAATTTTATTCTGCAGTTAATAATTCAATTTATTGAATATTTTGAATAAATTTTAATGAAATCATAAACAAACATTTTATATCCTTGATTAGTATAGTCAAAGATCAAGAAAAATTTCCTCAAATTAAGGAAAATTTTTAAAATCAAGGAGAACTGACAACATTATTTAATATCTTCCTATTTTAGAAATATAAGCAAGGTATAAACTATTATCTCAAAAAATTTCAAATAATAGATATATTACTAAATAGAGTTCGTTGTCGTTATAATTACAAAAACGTGAAACAAATTCAATGAATTCCATTAAAATAATGGCATTTTTACTAAATGAAGGCTATTATCACCTTTTTATCAAATGAATTGATTGTGACTACGATTAACTGTATTTATTATATTTCTATATTTATTCTCAAATGATGCTATATGAGACTTGATTAACCTTGCTTATATAAGAAGATCTTGAATATTATTCTTTGTACTCATTGTGCACTAAGTCTTAGCAGTTAAGTCATTAGAGATAAAAGAATAAACCGAAATATGTCGGGAAAACCCCAAATGAATAGTTTGGGATTAAAAAAAAGAAAAGATGAGCTCAAAATACCGGCACATATTTTTATAGTAATGAAGACAAATCATTCAATTGTCGACTCTTTTTGTTTCGGTTGACAAACACTTTCAAGAGATAAACAAATTTTAATTGTGATGTTAACGGTTTGGGATTTCACTTAATATTAACAACAGATTTATTTAACATTTCATTCCGTTCCTATAAATAATTGCACTAAAAAAAAGTGTCTCATTCTTAATGTCTTCCAACAAAAATCAGTGAAAAGTTATGTCTTATAATTTATTTTTATAAATAATTTTGAAAATTTCAACATTTGTTTCAATTTTAGTGATTAAATTTATGATAGATAAGTCGTTTTCTTCTTTTGTGCAAAAGATATGGTCTAGGACATTTGCAAATTAAGATTAAAACATGAAAAAAAATAATTTCAATTACATATAAAGCAATAATTTATGAATTACGCAATCAGTAAATTACATAATTTATTATAATCAAGAAACTAATTTAGTTACTCTATAATAACTTATCTATTAAACAAATTTTGCTACTTATGAACAACAAAAAGAAGATCATTTTATATCACATACTTTGCTTAAATGCAAGAAATAATATGTAAAAAAATAAAATATTTAATTCATTTATGAATATTTTATGAATATTAGAGAAAGTATTTGATTAATAAACTTTTTTTTTTTTTGGTTTAAATATTCAAAAAGTTATTATTCAGTTATTAAGTAATATTTTCAAATGTTATTAAACTTTGAGTACAAATCCAGTACTTATGTTATTATTAATAATGAAATGTTACGTAAATTTCTCATTTAAAATCGCATTTTTAATATGTCTTTAATTTAATTCATAGACATATTATAATATATTAATATAACTTAAGTATATTTCAAAATATTATGAAAAGATATCTTTTGTTTCGCACGAATGCTCTCAAATGAAGGACTAAATTGAATGAAAAGCATTTTAATACAAAAAGATTTGGTTAAATCAAAACACGAATGTTTTGGGAAAAATCTAATAATACCTTCGGTTTTATTTCAAAGTTTCATTTTTCCAGATATTTATTCACTTTTATATAAAAAGTATAATTTTGTTATGAATTTGATAGTTATTTCGTGAAAAGATTCTAGACAAAGAAACAAAATGTTCAAGGATTACTAATTCGATGTTTTTTCGATGAGATGTCTCTTTCGATGGGATGTCTGTTATTTTCAACTATAATTCAATTCAAAACTTATAAAAGTTTGAGAACTCATTAATTAGTGATTGGAAACTATATTTTATAAAATAACTTATATGACATAACTTATAAATGACTTATAATATACCCCTAAAGTATACATGAAATCACTCTCTAAACCAAAAACATTATTAAATTAAATAAATCGGAAAATCGATGCAAAAAAATATGAGTCGTTTTATTTTTCTGAACATTTTTGAGACGACTATCCATAACTTATTTTGATATTAACTGACGATAAATTATAGTCTTGCAATTAATAAAAAGTGTGTTGAGAGAGAGAGAGAGAGAGAGAGAGAGAGAGAGAGAGAGAGAGAGAGAGAGAGAGAGAGAGAGAGAGAGA
>JAQIXI010001348.1:0-14195 GCA_034700165.1 Galumnidae sp. Gr-Ori-00277 | reverse complement strand
AACGGGAATATATTTCTTTGAATATTAACGGCTAATTTAGACTCTCTTTGCTAGTAAAGGAGAGGACAGGGAGGTTGTTTTCTAATGGAAAGGGAATTCCTTATTCCCTTAAAGGGAAGGGATTCCCTTATGGAAGTCTATTCCAGTCCTTCACTGCTCATGTCTTTAATCATCGCTTCATTTTAGTCAATACATTATCGAAATTTTCAGACTTTAATTATTAAATGTTTGTCAAACTTTTAATAACTATTTATTTAATTGATTTTATATAAAAGGTTTACAAACAAATAAAAGATTAATTCCAATAATATTGAATACATAATCACCAAAGAGTTAACACAAGTTTACGTTACTTTTATTTAAATATAAGAATTAATATTAAGATAAATTGAATTTTTGGTTTACTTTTTCTTCGAATAAGTACTGAAACTTTCAATAAATTTGAGTTTATATTATATTATTAATTATGAAATATAATAATAATTAAAACATATTTTATTAATAAATCGTCAGATAATACCTAAACCTTTTGGCTAAACATAGAAACACATAATAAGTTTTAAAACTATATTTGTGAGACTCGAGAGGGCATTACTTTATGAACTAATTTTAGAAATTAACTAAAGTTAACATTAGTTAACATTAATTAGCATTAATTAAATTTAAATTAATGACTCAGTGAATGAGCAAGGTGACATTTCTTTATTAATTAATAATTACAAGAAATCCTAATATTCTTTTTTTTTCAAATGAATCGAAACTATCAATTAATCCTCAAATGAAACGAATGTTGAAATTCTTGAAATTGACTACAATTAAAGTCATTGAGAATTAAATTAAATATTAATATAAGAGTGGGTTTAGATAGTGATGGGGTTATCACTAATTAAAACTTTATAATTAATTCAAATAAAATGAAAAACAAGTGACTATAATTCAATTTTTTTGCTTTTGCAAGTTTATTTTTTTCAATGAAAATTTTTTAATGAAAAAAAAAAGTTAAAACTCAATTCGAGTTAATTTTTGATGATTTCAGTATAATTTCGATGTAATTTAAATTAGAGTTAAATCAAAATCTATAATTTTTATATAAAATTTAAAAATTAATCAAAATTTTTGATTTAATATAATTTAAATATGAATCAAAACTCCTGACCCGTCGGCCAATTAGTTTGAAAATGTATTTTCTTTTAAAATTGATTTAAAATGAGATATGTTTTCATAAATGGACTCAAAGTACTATTTCTTAGAAATTGTTAATCATTTGATAACTGGAATATAATTATCCAAAAGAATAACTGCTTTTGATTTGAGAGCAAATATATGACCCTTAGGGACAAATTCCTCAGAATCTAAGCTCTCAAACGAGAGCTGTCAAACTGTTGGACTGTAGTGGCCGACCGTATGCCCACTATATACCGACTATATGCCCACTGTATGCCGAGTATATGTAAAATGTATAGGAATCTTATGCCTGTGTCTGTGTGTATGTCTCTCCTATTTTATTCAATTAGTCTTTTTTAGAAAATGTATTTTCAGAATAAATTAAGAATTATTTCAGTCAATAAGGAGTTCCTTAACATAAAACGTGAAAAACTGCTCATATATCAGATGTGATCAGGATTTTGGTTCTTAAAACAGATTATTTTATTAATTGAGTCACGAAAGTATTCACTGAATTCATAGTTTTCAAGAGATTCCCATTTTATCGAATGTCTTTCGAATAGAGTTTTGCGTTTATTCAACAAAAATACAAAATATTTGAGTTTTCATTGTTTTCATTGTCTTTTAATTTAATTATTGCGTATAAATCATGAGTTAATAAATATTAATAAATAAACGGCAAAAAATCCAAATTAAAATGTATTTATACTATAAATAACTTATATATTCATAGATTAGGAAAATAAATGCCAAAATTAAAGGTATTTTCAATGAAATCGAAAATTTCATAAATAGTCAAAATAAGTCCTTTCCTCAACTCTGTATTAAAATTGCAAATTCATTAGTAATAGCAATGTTAAAGTATAGGGATTACTAACAGATGAGGAACGGACTTATTTTTCACACTTTACATTAGTTTTACAATAATAAAGAGCCAACTCTTGAAATAAAATATGTGAAGACATTCATTAAAGTTAACGATTAAATCATTAAACATTTATATATAAATTCCTGTAATATATGAGAATTTTTGATTCGAGTGATAAGATTTTCTCAAAACGATTCGGTTGAGAATCTGGTTATTCACTACAAAGTGAGGGTATTGTGAATATTCTCACAAAATAAAAGCAGTGAAACGTCTGTTAAATATGGAAATAAAATTTCAACGAAAAATATTTTTAATGAAGAGGTAAACAAATTCCTATTATTTGCAACTATTATAGAGTCTTAGAGTCATAATTATATAGTCGTGAAATTCATGAAATAATTTAATGTAAATTTTATTGTCGAGACTACCAATGAATTTAGGCATATGTCGTGTCTCTGGATATACCCATTGCGAGTCTACTCTTGAAGTAAAACTAAATTGCCTACAGATTAGTTAATTGGTATAATAGCTGCAATGTTTTTAGCCAAGATCATACAAGTGATGAAACGCTAAGCAAAATAAAAATAAAAATAAATATCAAACGATAATTATATAAACTTATGCTTTCCTTAAAAAGTGAAACTAATTTCATAGAGAAGTGGAAGAAATACTTTTTGAACGAATCAGAAGTAACACAAACTAGTAGTGAAGCCAAAGCTGGCGGTGGGAATGTCAGCCGTTGAGCAGCTCAGGGACAACAGGTATGCACAACCTGTCGACCAATACCTGAGGCAGGAGTTGCAACAAATTGTGGCTAACATTTGAATAAATATATTACCGCTAAGTTTTGTGCGTTTCGTTCGTGTTTTGCTTATTATTACAAAATATATTTGAAGTCCATATATTCAAAGCAATGCACTCAATGTTTGAATAATTCTTTGTTTTATTCTAAAAGTAATAAATAGAGAGTTAAGTGACACAACTCTTTGTTTTTCTTCACTGATATTAATGTTTAATAATATCTCGATTCTTGTGATATCACATAATAAATGATTTAATAAAATAACAAAATATTGAAGATAAATGTTAGTGATGTCCTTCGGCCGGTCTCTCGAGCCCTACAACTGCTCTAAACAGTGATTCCAACTCTCTCTTCATTTATTATTTCAATAAGTATTTGTAAAAACACTTCAAACAACTATTATTTACTATTAATTTGTTGCGTAAGAGAAGCAAAAAATCAATTTCTCTTTTGTTTTATTCTTGCATTAAACGACTCTTCCTTTGAGACGACAGTTAAATGAAAATGACTTTATATGTCTGAGTGTTTTCAATAAAAAAAAATTCATTCATTAATGAGAAAAGTTGTATCGTTTTTAAAACCATTTCAATTGTGTTGTGAAGTCATCAGAGAATTTATTTTTGAAAATAACGATAAATTTCATATGAATTCATGTTTTTTTATGACTCTAAATATTGTTTGATTCCACCCATAATTTTACCATTTATTTCAAATGTGACACAATTTCAATGCAAACACAGTCTTCGCACAGAATAAAATATTTTTATAAAAATATTTAACAAAAAGCCTCAAAAAATATTTTGAATTCATTTTATTCTAATAATAAAATATTGAATAATAAGTTTCTTAATTATTAAACGAAAATCTTTACAACGAATGAGAAGTGAATTGAAAAAAAGTTTTTGTCTTTTCTTTTGATACGATTTTCAATTGAAGTAAATACAAGTGTTTAATGTCATCGAATCGAAAAGTGTTTCCTTTCAGTTGTAAAGTCATATCTTTCACTTCAATCCATAGATTAAGCGATGCGTCAAATAAGAAGAAAACAATTTTTTATTAATTTATTAATTATTTCAAATATTTTGGCTAACATTCCATATGTGTCGGCTCAACAATTTTGTTATTCATCTGTTGGTGTCTTTGGAATTGTTGTGTTCAGTGTTTTCATTACTTTATTAGTGGTCGCTCTAACAGTTCTATTGCTGTGGTTTTTATGGATTCAAAATTACTTAGATTTGGGTAAAAAACTTATAAATATTTTTAATTAGTATTAAAACACTAAACTAAGTCTAAATTATTATAAGGGAAATGTCCTTGCATCTTTACCATTTTTAAAGTTTCAAAAAAACAAAATTTAATTCACAAAATTAAAATTAAATTTAATTTAATAATTTATCTAGAGCAATAAGTGCACCAAAAAAAAGAAAAATTCAAAGTAAATTAGGACATTATTTACTAAAAAATGTTAAAAATTAAGGTCCAAAAAATGATAAAATTCTTTAGTTTTCATATGTTTTTTGTGGATAACAATTGATTTTTTCTTATGAAATGACAAATTGTTAGACAAAAGTTGTTTTTTGATTATATTCTTGTTTTAGACGATAGAATGCAATTGAATATTAACTTTCATTATTTAGAAATAATGATATATACAATAAAATTAGGCCAATAACTGACAATAACTGATAAATTCTATCAAAAAATAATTGATTTGTTAATAATAAGAACCTCTTTTTAAAACAAAAAATAATTTTTTGTATTCTAATTATAATTCTATATATAATATTATAATACATTTATGTTTCATATTTGTTGTATTCAATTGACATTTAATTGAATCAGTTTTTGTCGAATAACTTTGACTTTGATTTTAACTGAAAACACGGTTTAAAAGTATATGTTTTCGGTGAATAGCGTGCACAGTCTGCACAGTATACAACTTATATTAAGATATTTCGAGTGATTTTCAAAAATGTCAGAATAGACTTAAGACTTCAAAATTTTTATAATTTAAGAGCTTCTAATGATATATTATTTTAAGTTGAGCTCATTTTTGTGTAAGAAATGGAATAATTATTAGATTATCGTCACTCAAATATTCACTGATAACTACTTGTTGTATGAAAAGCAATAAAATTATCCCAACATTCAATAGAATAGGCTTAAGGGCTCGACTAAGAGCTCAGTTGATTGGCGTTCACTCGAGTTATGGTTTGGTTAGAGAACATCTTCACAGTTCTTATCACTCTTTGCCTTTGAGTTCAATGATTTTAAACATTTTTGGTTCCGTTAAACACATTTTCTCGAAATGCTTTTCGAAGAAATCTCTAAACTCTATCAGAAATTAACTCAATTTTATTTTCATTCGCTATTTTAAATGAAAATAATTTTCTTAATTGTGTTGAATCAGTTTTGTTGAAAACAAACAAAACAAAATTCCTGAAAAAGAATCCATTAATTAAAAAGTAAATAAATGATTCATTTATTCATATTTCAAATCCTAATATACTGTTTAATGTGATTTAAAGCATATTTTCCAGTTATTTAAGAGACATAATCTTTCGAAATATTCTAAGATTACTACCTTTTCAAACAATCATTGATTTAAAACACTTTCAAAACATAAATACTTAGTAAAAATAGCGTTGGAGTTAAGTTAAGATAATTAAGTTCTCACTTAAAACTGTTGATTATATTTTATTTCATTCTATATATTAAAAATAAGAATCACTTTTTGATTCTTTTATGATAATTATGAGTACATAAATGTAATATTGTCTGCAATTTATTTGGAGATTCGCCCAAATTTGTCATTCAATTGAATTTCTTTATGTCTGTGGGTTTCTAAAACTCATTCCAAAAAACATTTTCTCTAATGTTATCAAACTATTAATATTAACATTAATTCAAATAATTGTTTAACTTTAAAATGTTAACAATAAATATATCTTTGAATTTGTTATTTAACCTAAAAATACATAACACTTATATAAAATTTATATTTAATAAGTTATATAACTATTATATAAAACTAATATTCCAGACGTATATGTATTCAAAGATAACTCAAAACAGAATCAGAAAATCCTTTTCATTTTAAGAGACATTTTTCCGATTGTCGGTCATTAAATTGAACTTTTCATTTAAAAACTTTCCTGATTGAAAAAAGTAGTTAAAATATCTACTAGATTATTTACTATAATGTAACAAACAATTCCAATAATGATATAACTTTTATTGATAGCTTTAAGTTTATCACAAGTTTTGACATTTAGAGACATTAATTAAACCTAAGGTTGTTTTGAAATTTTTCTAAAAGCAATACAAATTTCTCTCTCTCTCTCTCTCTCTCTCTCTCTCTCGCTCTCTCTCTCTCTCTCCTCATTCTCTAATTAATTAATTTCTTAATCACTAAGTTTTGATTGAGAGTAGTATCGGTTAACCAAAAAGTGTGTGATTTTCCTGCTTTCGGTTAAAAGAGGTTTAGTTTGAAATTCTTTCCTTAATTTCAATGAAGTAATGCTTAAATGCATAAAAACTTGAAAATTATAAAAGAGGTGTGAATTAAATGGAATTTGATTACGAAAAAACAATATATGTCTTACTATTTGTTACTTTCAAATATTAGTTTCAGAACTACTCTCGAGTTGGGGGCAAACAATACATTAGAAGTGGCTTTCATTTGAGTGCCTCCAAAGGCGATACTAATTGTTTTATTTGACACTCTTTTCGTTTTCAATCGCTTAGAATATATGACAAATAATCAACAAAAGTGTGTCATATGTTTAATATTAGGAAATGCAATAACTATGCAAATCAAAGACCAGTTGAGGTCCGGAACATTAGTGTTGCCAATAATTTTAGTCAATTAGTCGCACACGACTGCACTCTTCATGGACTGAAAAGTTTCTCTAATATAATACTTTTCCACTTATTTTACATTAAAGCTATTCTTTAATTGAAATCAAATTAATTCTCAATTCTTTTAAATACAGATTTCATTATAAGGAAAATAAACAAAAAGAAAACTGAAGTCCAGAAAAGAAGGGTTGACGTCGAGTCCAATAAACCCGACTATGCCTTCGATAACCCTTACTTCGAAGACGACGAGAAGGACCAAACAAACAAACAAAAGGATACAATTATTTTAGTTAATGGTATTAATTCAAACATTTATTTAAATTTAAAATTTTTTTTTTGGAAAACCATTATTTATGTTTTAAAAATACAAATTTGTTTAGTTATCCGATTTTAATGCCTATTAAAGGATAGATATGACTTCAACCCATTGTTCTCTTAAATAGAGTTTAACAAAACATTTGAGAGAAAATTATAGAAACAATGGATTTCCTCTTCGAAAACATTGAACTATTTTATCATTTTTATGACTTTTATGGCATCCAATTTATTCGATGAGTCCAATGATAATGCATTTATGCAAAACATTTTTTTTTGAAGCTTTTATCTAATTTTAAGCCAAAACTAATTTAAAAGAAATTGCATTAGAATTAATCATTTGTTGACATTGAAAGCAATTTAATCGAAATATCATTGAATTGACTCATTTTGGAGTAATTTCTATGAAACGATTAAGTTTTGAAACTAATTTTTAAAATTTAAAATAAAGCGATAAAAAGCATATGAATTAAAAATTAAAATATTTGAAAGTTATTGAAAGATATTAAGAGTTATTGAAAGCTATTGAGAGTTATTCAGAGTTATTGAGAGTTATTGAGATCGATTGTTGAAGGAATGGTTAACTTTTTTTTTATTAAATTATAATATACTAAATATTAGAATTTGCTAGTTTGTAAACTTGTTAAAAATTCTCATCGATGTATTGTGGAATTTAATATAATTAATGAATAAATTTCTGTCAATCAATCGTTAGTTAATTATTTGATAATTCTATTCATAACTTGAATTTATTTTGGAAAAAAATCGGTTGAAAATCATTAAAACTAATTCATTGAAATTATTAATTAATGGATTGATTTTTGATGGAAAGCACTTCAAATCTAAGTTCAGTGACTCGTGGGTTGAGTTACTAACTCTGGTCCTATTCAGGGTATGGATGCTCTGCCCGCGAGCCTATTAGTGCCAAAAAATTAGTAATTTAGATGAGCTCTTCAGGTCTGCATTCTTTTGAGTCCAAAATTTAGAGTTCATCGCAAAACTATTTGGAAAATTAAAAGTAATGGACAATCAAAATAGTTTCCCGGATGCAAATTCAAGCATACAATTCATAAAAAATAATAGCAATTGTTTTGTTCAATGCTTTCAAAATATTTTCCAAAGCATTTGTTCATAAAATCACAAAAAAATGTTGAATAGACGAGTGATGTCCAGTCCTATGCTGGGGATATCAAGTTTACTCATGCTTCAAGTCCTGGTTATTTGCCAGATGTCTAAAAAATTCTGTTCATAAATCGTTACCAAATTTATTACTAATAATAAATTCATTAATTATTTTTAATAATAAATAGATTTGAGTCACTTTCCATAGAAAAGGCAAAAACCCTATCATATAATCTTTTAATTATCAAACCTTTCTTTTAATATATATTATAATTTCTGGAATTTAAGGAAAATAAATCAAAAACAGTTTAAGAAACAAAAGTTTCACATTTTTTCATAAAAACCAACCGATTCTCAAAAGTTATGGTTTTATTCGAGTTCATTTTATTTTTATTTTTACCTCAAACTTCTTAAGTATTCATTCAATTAAAATAAAGATAAAATCGTCTGAATTATAGACTACGATATCAATTAATTTTACTTTATTTTAGGTCCAGAAGACGATCATAAGCGGCAAAATGTAATCGAAATGAACCATAAAAATGATATAAAGGTTTGTTATAACTTATACCAAATACAAACATCTTATTTATATAATTTAAATTAGAATTAGTTTACAATAAACTCTATTTAATATTTTTATTTTACATTTATTTATTGGAATAAATTATAATAAATTATAATTATAAATAAGACGTGATTTTTACCCCTGGGGTTTACGTTTCAAAATAATGAGGCATTAAAATAATTCATAACTTAGTTATTTGTAAACAAAATTTATATCGAAAATTATAAACTTATATCGCAATTTAATATTTAAGAATTTTTATATATATATATATACAATTTATATATATATACGTATATACATAAATTATATAATATAATTCATAAAATCTGAGTTTTGTTGTACTTTTCATTTAAAAAATAGAATCTTTTTAAAAATTATTATTATTATTATTATTATTATTATTATTATTATTATTAAATTATATCAAATCTAAGAAAAACCACTTTATTTATACTAAATTTTTTTTAATTGGTTATAGAAAGTTTCAATTTCTGCTAGATTATTTTTAAAAGAAACACTAATGGATACACTGACGCCAGTTATGCGATAATTAGTAGTAATTTAAAAAATTTGCAATTTTTATACTTCGATTAATTCATTGATAGCATTATTCTGGATCTCTAAATCTTTAAATTAGGTTTTTTTTAAATATACCCCTTTTAACCTTAAGAAGTTACCTTGCTAATTATGAAATATTAAAAGTAGAAAAAAAGTCTAATAAATATTTTAATAAATTTCAGATAAATTCTGAGTCAAACCAAAGAAATGGTCACTTAATTAACAACAGATTTGTAAAAAGCCTTCCACTGTCAGCGGTGTTCAGTAACGGTCCGTTTAAAAGTGGAAAACTTGAAAACATTAAATCAATGGATGATTACTTTGTATATGAGGTAAGTGTCAAAAGTGATGTTCACTAAATCCTAATATAATTATGACTCAAAAATTTTGAATTAATGTCGAACTGATATAAATATTAAGAAACCCGAAAGACTTGAAGTTGAACTCATTGGACGAGATTTTACTGGACTGGGTTTTAATATATGCGGAAATATGAAAGACGGCATCTTTATTAAGAATGTTCTTAATAGAGGACCGGCAAATGACTCGGGAAAAATCAAATCAGGTATTAATTAATATTTATCCCATATTTTATTGAATTATAATGGAATCGATTATTTATAAGGCGATCGCATTACTGGCGTCAGTGTATCCTTTGAGGGAATGGTATTCGACGATGCGGTGGCTATTCTGAGTTATGCCTCGCCCTATAATCTTAAAGTAGAACTCGAAAAATGCGGTCAATATTCTACGGTTGAAAAACTGACGAATACTTTGAATGCAAATAAGAACTTATCCCCGAAGACTAATAAATCAATAGTCCATCCCTTATATCGAAGTCATTCTGTCGATGACTTAATCGCAATACAAAAAGATGTCTCCCTTTCAGAGAAAAGTAGCACTTCTTCCGGAAAGAATGTTATAAAAAAGATTAAGACAGAGATTCTCAACAGAATTCATATAAAATCTTTGAGTCCAGATATGAACCCAATTGAAAGGGAACGACTGAAATCACGGGAACCGCACAATTCTATTGAAGAAACCGATTCCTCGACAATCATTCAAAAAGAACCTCAAAGTTCAAAGATATCAACTCCAGAACCGGTGACTGAAAATATGGATAGCAGTCAAACAAAGACGGATTTGAATGAAGAGAATTTAAAATTGTCGACAGAAATTCCTAAAAAAGTAGTTCCGGCAAAAAGAAAGGGAAAGGCACCACAACCACCCCTTGAATACAATTTAGTTACAAATAGTCCGCCAGAAACTCAATTGACGCCAACGAATGGTGAAACCATTGAAACTAAAGCACAGGTCCATAACGAAGACTTGAATATAAAAACTGAAACGACTCTTAATGAAGAGTCAGTCGCCATATGTGATGTACAAAACGATTGTGAAGAACTGAACAGCCATTTGAGTAGTTCTACCGCTTCCGTTAATTCAGATAATAAATCAGAAGAATTGAAATCAGTGCCAATTCGTGCCAACTCTCCCCCCAGAGTTCAAAGTCCGACCGGAAAGACTAAATCCTCTTCAATGAGTGATTTGACGAATAATAAATTCGATAAATCATTGCATTCCGTTCTTCTCGAAAGAGCGGTCTCTCTCGATATGAACGGACAGAATCTTCCCGAAGAGAATTTATCGAATATTATCGGCAAAAATATGTTAATCTTGAATAATGAAGACACAGACTCGATGCCAATCATAACCTGGTCTTTAAACAAACAAATGAAAAATGATATCAATTCATCTGAAAGTACTTTAAATGAAATAAATCAGTCGTTTATTAATAGCATTAATAGCATTGAAATGTCAGAAGAATTCAATTTTTCTGAAATCAAATTAAAAGATTCAAACGATTCAATAAAAATCGGGTCAATTGTTTCGGATTCGGATAACTTTGTGTCGCATATTAGAGTAGAAGTGTCACCGATTACGTCAACTCCAATGAAGACAAATGAAATCAGTGCCAACGAAGCCACCGAACCATCCATTTATTTGGATTCTAGTTTCACCTCTTCAGAAGATCAAAGCGAAGGACAGACTCTAAAAGAGATTAATGAAAAGGATTTGAGATCTGAAACAATAGAGATGTCGAATACAAGTGATATAATTAACAACAAAGAAGTAATTGAATTAAGTGAAACCGAATTGGATAACGTAATGATGTCTCACAAACAATTCCTTCAAAGACAGGCCAATTCCACAAACAATACAAATGACAATCACTCCGGAGTTAATTCTGCTCTCAATTCGGCAAAAATAAGAGAAATGAGTGAAACGCCTCAATACGAGTCGTTGGACTTCGAGTCCTGGCATTACATGAGTGAAGACGAAAACTCCAATTTAAGTAAAGCACAAAATGAGTCCACACTTTATAAGACAGCGCTCGACATCTCTTTAGAGGAAGATTCAGAACCCGTTAAAACAAAACGACTTCCAGAAGTGTCGGGAATTACATTAAAAACGGGAGAAAACGGTCAAATCACAAACACTGTATTTATTTCGAGCAATGATTTGCCCGACTCTTCCAACTCTTCCTCCGCTTCCAAATAAAATTGTATTTTATTTCAGACATTTTTAATAATCATTTCATTAATATAAATGTGATAATAGTATTCGATATTAATTCTAATTAACTCTTAAAATGAAATAATTCTCTAAAAATTATTTATTTTTTTAACTTAAAGTTAAAACATTTTTTTTTTTGTAATTTTTAGAAAACTTTTCTAAAAATATATTCAATTTTGAAACATAAGTTCAAAATGTGGTTAAATTCACAGAAATGTGTTTCAAAGCAGTTGTATTTTAATTAAATTGATTATTTATCTTGATGCATTTAAAAACTGAAAGTATAAAACAAATTTCATTAAATTTGTGACAAAATTTGTATTTTTAATAAAAAAAATATTAATATATTTTTGAGAATTTGTTTTTATAGAATAAAATATAGAATTTTTCATTTAATTAATAATTTATATATAATTTTAATCATTAATAAAAAACTTATGTAAATATCGATAATTTTAACGAATTAACTGAACATAAAAATAAAATTTTACCTGAATTTTGAGTACCTTTTAGTGTTAAGAGTGATAAACCCGAAAAGCATTGTTTATGGTTCGCCTACAAATGGGACAACTGTCCGATCTCTTTAATAAAAGTCGACCGCATTGTATGCAAACACATAAGTGATGGCACGGATGCAAAACACAATCTTTAAGAAAAGATATCAGTTTTTTAGTTCAATTTAGAAAAAAAAATAAAAATGTAATAAATGATCACAAACTATACAAATGTATGGAAATGTCTCAAACTATATGTGACCACATTTTATAATTTATGAGTCAATTCTAATCACTGACTGTTAGTAACTAAAAAACAAAAGTTATAAAAGTTGAATCACTGTTAGCAAGATTAGCAAGGTTTATCTTTATTGGTCAACTGATTTATATGTCAATAGGAATTTGTGCCTTATCTATACTAAGAGTTTGACCATGGTTAACTTGCAAACTTGAATCAGTCATTGAAATCAACGGTTAATTTTTCGATTTCAAAAGTCAAGCACTAAATCAAAATTTCTATTTTGTTGTTAGAGTTAACCGCAATTGAAGTTCAAAACATATTTATATAAATTATATAAAAAAAAGTTTTAACTATAAAATAAGTAAATTTGAATGTATGACCTCTTTGATGATCCATACAAATAACGCATTCCTTTTCCCTTAACATAACCGACTGTTGATCACCACTCGACTCATTTTCGTTTTCGTTTTTGCCGGAAGCGACGGCACCCAAATCGGGAACCGTTTGAGGAAATCTATGATTTATACCTTTGTTTTCATACAATTGACGAATAAATGCTTGAAATGATAAAAATTATTAAATCATGTTTATTAAACCTTGTTAATTATCACTTCATTTAAGAGTAATCTCTAAATTATAAATTAAAGTTAAATAAAATTTACTCATAAATGAAGTGAAGAATGAAATAATTGAGTGAAAACCTGCTTTTCGGGCTTCTCTTTGCTGGTCGTTAAGAACTATGGGTTCGTTTCCCGAACGAAAGAAAGCAATTCTTCCCATTTTTTCGAGAAATTGTCGCACTTTTTACAATCAAAAACTTAATAAACTTATAATTTTATAAAAGACAGACCTCTTTCTAGTGTTTGTAATGATGTGTATGTTCTCGAGGGAAGTAATTCCACTTCTGGTACATAATATACCGGAAATAAGAAACGAACGCCTAAACAACGCTTTCAAATCAATAAAATTTTATAAACATTTTTTCAAAGAATATTTAAAAAAAAAGGTTTACGTCTTTGCAGGAAATGTTTTCAATGATTTGGTCAATGGGCAGACGCATAGAACTGGTGGCTACGATCGCCTTTTCGCTACAACACATCGAAATCTCTAAAAATTTAAAAATTTAATTAAAAAAAGGTTTAATTGAATTAATTTTAGAATACGTTTGAAAATATTCTGTTTGACTGCAATGTCTTCAGAGACGCACTCGAATATGAACTCAGCCTCTCTGACCGCGTCCTCTAATTTAGTAAAACAATAGACTTCTCCCTATAATAACAAAAACTGATGTAAACCCAAAACTAAGTTTTATAAATACGAGAAAATTTGTGTTTGCTATCAATCCGTCCTCTTTAAGAATTCTTTTGTCTTCATTTATTCTGAGCGTTATTTTATTGAGAGTATTACCGCTTTGGTCCTGAACCCTAACCTCATGTCCGCCGAATGCCAGAGAACCTAAAAATTAAGTTCATTTTAGTTGAGTCAATTCATTTTACTCAGCGACAGCCTTTTAGGAATGATTTCAGGAGTTTTTTGTGCGTAAACTAATGTCTGTCCACTATTGGATTGCACTAAGTTTGAAATTCCCGCGAGCACAATTAATTAGGTCACGAGATTTGATA
>JAQIXI010001347.1:0-14199 GCA_034700165.1 Galumnidae sp. Gr-Ori-00277 | reverse complement strand
TATCCAGTACTACGCCAAAATTGCATCTAGCAGATATACTAAAAACTGGTTCACATAAAGTACCAGTGACTTCTACAATTGCACCTAGTACAAATATATTATTATCCAGTACTACGCCAAAATTGCATCTAGCTGATATACTAAAAACTAGTTCACCTAAAGTTCCAATGACTTCATCTCCAAGTGCACCTAGCACAAATACATTGCTATCCAGTACTACGCCAAAATTGCATCTAGCTGATCTATTAAAGCCAAGTTCACCAATAATTCCAGTGACTTCTTTTTCTACAATTGCACCTAGCACAAATAAATTGCTATCCAGTACTACCCCAATATTGCATCTAGCTGATATTCTAAAACCTAGTTCACCAAAGGTTGCAATTGGACAAGATTCAACTACTCCTGGTTCATTCAAAAAACCCCTTTCAACAACAACAACAACCCCTCATATGACTTCATCCAATCCATCAACTTCTGGTTCAACGCCATCATTGCATCTAGCAGATCAGCTAAAACCTAGTTCACCAAATGTTTCAATTGTACAAGGTTCAATTATTATTAATTCATCGAAAGCCTATCCATCGACAACCACTCAAATTCCTGTGAAGTCTGACATACCCTCCACTAGAAGTGAAACTCCAGTCACTCGAACACAAACATCACAAAACATTTCAGGTAAAGTTCCAGAAGAAACGGGACATTCGGTACCTCTGGAAGGCTATCATCGAATTCGAGTGCCCACAGGATTAGCGCCGCACAACACAGAGTGTCGAACATTCCCGCTCTCAGAACTCAACACTATTAACATTCATTCGGTTCGTATCATAAGAGTCACTGACCAAATGTAATACAATTACTCTCTTGAGATTTAAGCAGGGATATATTTTAGATCTTGATTTACTCAATTCTAGACATTGACATGACCAAGAGCATTTCTAATTTTAATTTGAAAATTCCAATTAATGCTTCTTTAGTTAAACAACGAGTGGTACCAATTATATACTTCTTCAAAGAAGCAAGGTGCTCTCAAGATATGCAGTCAAATCGTATTCAGACAACTAAATGACCACAAATCAGATTTCAAGGAATTGTTAGTAATTCTATTGATTGGAACACTTTTTTTTTAAATTAGAACTTATTCTTCAGCAATGATTGCGATAATACCAAGAATGGAGTTCTGGTCAAAGAGAATAATACTTCTCAGCTATTATTGACTACTTCTGAAAAAGTATACTATTATTGGCCGCTAAATATCGGAGTTAACGACACTTTACTTATCTATTTGTGCGCTAAACCAAAACAAGCAAAGGATAAATTGGAAGGTATTTATGACACAATAAATGTTCACACATTCAGTAATTCCTAATTCAATAGAAACGTATCAAATATATTCTCGAAAAAAATTGTTAACCAATTCCACTGAGTTATACATCAGGAATGTTTTAACAAGGTTAACTAATGGCGTCAACCTGGAACCTATTGCACACAATGATTGCCAATGCGAACATCCCAAGGGATTTGATAACAACAACGATTCAGGTTCTAATAATAAGACATGTGACCCCTCTCTTACCCCTTACCCTTTTACCCTCTCCCACTCCCAAATGGTCGCCCATATAAGTGACTGATTAGAGAGTTTTAAAGAAATTTAGACTTATTTAACTAAAATTAATTTATTTACCTTGTTACCCCTTCAGCCGGTATAAGTGAATTTATCCATCTTGGTAAAATTTTGCTCATGAGCTATTCTGATATACCAGTATAAAATGAGTAAAAATTTTGGTCTTGCTACTGGAACTAATTGAATTCAAAATCATTTTAAAACTAACTCAACTCTAATTCAAGAAATTTCAATCAAACGAATTTTTAATCAAGGGATTTAGAGCATATACTAGGACAATTAACTTACTACTTTACTTATTTTATA
This sequence comes from Galumnidae sp. Gr-Ori-00277, assembly GCA_034700165.1. NCBI lineage: Eukaryota > Metazoa > Arthropoda > Arachnida > Sarcoptiformes > Galumnidae > Galumnidae sp. Gr-Ori-00277. The sequence continues at coordinate 12,272 of JAQIXI010001347.1, read as the reverse complement.
AAACAATGTTAAGACTTAAAGATTTAAAACTTAAAAACATATTTATAAAACTTTATGAATAGATTTACATTTTCCCATTTATACATGCATTACGGCTGAGACGGGGTAATACGGTATTAATGAAATCAATATTCAATAAATTAATTAAGAATTTAACGTTTTTTAATAATGAAAGCTTTTAAAACTGCATAAAATTTAATAAATGGTTATATGAATACCTATAACGGGTTTAAACTGAATTTCTTTAAACTCTCTGATTGGTTGCACTTAATTGTGTTATAAATCAGTTATCGGTTAAGAAAATTATACTAAAATTAACTTAAAATATATGAAAATAAATTCACAGTCACTACGAATGCAATTCATGATAAACCTATTCACTCATCAAACAATTTGCATGGTATTAATAAAATTCTAGCTTTTTCAAATTGTTCTAACACATTTCCAATTGTTAAGGCTGTCCACCTGTACATTATGTGTCGCTCCAAATGAGAGACTGGGAAAAGGTATAACCCTTTCATAATTAACTTATTAATAGTGAATTTCCACTTTTATTGATTAGCTGACAGGACTCTGGTTTGCACAATGGCACACCAAAAGTCACCAAGATGATCTTACTATTGAATTTGGATCCATTGACTCGCGAACTACTCTCAAACGATGGGAAGTCATTCGGTGAGCACTCAATTGATTTCTAACAATTCTTAATTCTAGTCTCTATTAATTAGTTTTGGTACAGAACTGATGACCGGAGTCTTAGAATTGAATCAAACAACTGGAGAGATAATATCCCAGGTCTGTGGTAGAGGCCAGTCCTTCTTATATCCGTTGGCCACCGATTATAGTCATTATTTGATTACATACCAATGCTTTTCTGCCAATAAGACATGTGAGTCATCCCAAACACTAAGTGATCGCTAATATTCTGTTTACAGACGCGGTAACAACTTGGAGCAAGATCAAAAGTCCAGATGTTGATGATCTTGCTCATATGTCGGAGTTAACATCAAAATTAATAAGCAAAAATGGACTTAATTTGACTGTATATCCAGTTGACCAAGCTGGTTTCCTTGGAAACTCTCAGGGAGTTACGGACGACTTAATTTGTCGATCTGTGAACAGTCTACCCATCGTTGATGTGTCACAACTTCGGGGCAATTGGCGATCGATTCTCATTAATGTTGAGGGCATTCGATGTATTGGACTCAAACACAATAAAACACTGGAAAAGAATTCCAATGAATTCTGTTTTGATGTCTAGTAAGTACTAATCCATTAGAGGAACCGTATTTTATTCTGTTTCATAAATATATAGTTCAGAAAAAGGAACCCAAGCGTTGGGTAGTTTAAAGTCGTACAATGATGGTAGAAAATTGACCCAGCAAAATTATTTACTACCAGGAGAGCGGAAATTCTTTATTTTGGAAACGGATTACATGAATTACTTCATTTACTACGAGTGTAATGTTATTAGCATTAGAGGCAAACCTACAAAAATCGGTCAGAATTTTATATACATTTTCTTAACTAAAATATTTCTTTTATTGCTATTAATTGAAAGAACATTTTTATTACATTTAAAAGCATTGTTTAAATTCAAATAGAATCACCTAGTTTAAAAATTTAAAAATTTTAAAGAATTCTATGAATTTCTTATCTTGTAAACAGCAAGGTAATTTAAAATCAATTTGACTCATTTTAGTTGAATACGGACTTATGGCCCGTCGGCCAGACATCAGTGAAGACATAATAGTTGAGGCGATTGAGTTACTCAATGAGAACGGACTGTCGACACCCCAACGGGTCAACAATAAGGACTGTAATTTCAAAGAGGAACAAATAAGTATGATTTACCTATCTTTTTATTTAACCAGGATAACTTTTAGTTAAATATTTTCAGTCATTAAAGAGAATCCTTGTAAACAAATTGAAAAGTATCAAGCTAAAAAGATTGATTTGGACAAAGTAAGTGAATTTGAGAATCACTCGATTATTATAATTAATTTTTATTATCTTCAGGTAATCGGCAAATGGTTTCTCCTTTACTCCAACGATAACTCGAAGAATGACTTTTGGATTGAAATTCAGGGAAACCCAGACTTTACTACTGAATATACTCACCTTTTTAAAGCCGGGTATTATTCATTAATATATTGTTATTTAGGAAGTCTTTTAATAAATAATCTATTAAAATCTAATATTTATGATAGTTCATATAATCACCTAATCAAGCTGTCCTTTCTCAATTTACTTGATTAAATATTTTACTCATCCATTGTGTCACAGATTTGATAACAAAGTGATAACAGTTCCGATACGGTTGTGTCCAATCACTGGTAATCTTATTTTCAAGAAAGAGAACGCCTCAAAACCGGAACTACAGATCGCTATAATGTCTGACTACGACCCCAACAATCACATGACTTTCTATCGCTGTCAGAACAGCTGCGATGGCTATGAAGACATCCGTAAGTCATTATTCCTTAATATTTAGAATTTTGTCCAAAAATTGTTTTTTTAGCAAAACTCGGAATCTTCTCACGAAAATGTGAAGTGTCTGAACACACTCTACTCAAAACTAAGGGTTTGGCAAATATATTGGGATTATCGGAAAAATTGGACAAGCTCAAACAATATCATTGTATGCAAGATTATAAATATGGTAAGTCAAGTGTCAAAATCAAGTATTTTTCCTAAGATTTTGTATTTTTTGGAATTTTTTTAGAGACAAGACTTTTGTCTGAAAAGTGTATTAATTTTCACGACTCAGAGATAATTAACGCAGAATTTAGTGAAATGATTGGCCAATGGGACAGACATCTGACCAGTGAGAGAATGTTACACGAATATGACTTCGCTATTGTCACTCACAAAGGAGAGCACCTTGATTATGTTGTCTAGTAAAGTTCATTCAAATAGCTTTATGTTCATATTATTTAAAAATTAGCAAGGACTAAATTTTCATTGTCTATCGCACAGCCCTCTTCAATATCACAGTAGAAAGACCAGGCTGAACAACACAAACTTGTTGGCCACGATCAGTGTAACTAGCAAGAATGTTGTGTTGGGAAATGAAGCCATTCTTGACATCGACTATAATTCTTATGTTCTAAAGTATTGTTGCGCTCAGTTTGAACTAAAAGGAAGATTTGTTTTCCGAGGTTAGAGTCGACGACCTTGCTCATTCTTTAACAATGAGTTAATGGAATTTATTTTAATTTCTTTAATAGAAATACTTATATTTTCAATGCGTCCGGAAATGAGCTCTCAATTGGCCCAAAACCCGAGACTATTCACAAACATTATAATGAAAATACCGGAAAAAACATTATCTAAAATAAGTCATTTGATCGCAAAATTGGACCATCAGTTGAGGCCTGCCTTCAAAAACATTGGACTAACACTTGTAGGTCGTATCGAAAGAAAATTACAAAAATGGAGGACTGATAACAAATTAAGCAATAAATCCGATTCAGAGGTCTATAAATTGTTGGCCAAAAATTGTAAACAATTTGATTCCGACGAACAGTTGTTCTTCAATGTGTCGCACGTAATGTCTATCATTTAATATGACCTTGTTTATTATTTGTAAATTTTAATTGCTTAAAACTTTATCAAGGTTTATTTTATTTAACAGTTTTTAGCAAATAATTGGACACTGGACTACACAACTCACCTTGATGAAAAATATCCATTTGATCGTTTGCTAATAAATAAGCAAATGTCCACTTCATTCCAACTTTCGTTATAGTAATCATAAATCAATTAAAAACAGTCTTAACTTTAATTTCATTGTTTAGTAATAGAGAGAAACTGATTGCACTTCAGGACAATTATCACGACTCAGTTGAGGGTATTTTCCACTCCTATACTGAAGGAAGACGTTCCCGGAATAATTACATCCTCTCGAATAAAGATTATAGAATAGTATATACCTGTGCTGAACAATATATCAATGGAGCACTGGTGCCCTTGGGTATTATCTCTTAATAAATTTGTTCTCAATTTAAAGTATACTTTACTTGATTAGAGGCATTGCGTTTCTATTCGTCAGAGAAAATCCGAAGAACTCGCGATTGGTTCTCATATTTTGAGATATTAGTACCTCAACTAAAACCGAAGACTATGGGAAAGTTGGTTAACCTTTTGCAAGAGTTGAGGCCAGCATTTGCAGGATGTGACAATAGTGAGGGTACAGGATTGCCATCCCTTTCATTGAAAGAAAGCCTTCAAAGATATTTAACTCCAAAATTGAATTTCGAAAAAACGATATCCACTCCAAAAATCAATGGAAACATAACTAAAGAGTTGATCTCTAATCTGTTCCAAATGTGTTCTAAATTTGAGAGCACAGAACTCATTGAACTCGACTTCAATAAAGTAAAGTTAATGATTTAATTTATAAAATATTCATTTGAATCTTGCAATAGATATATGGCGAGTGGAGTCTCGATTGGAGCAATTTGGGGCCCGACTCCATACCAGATAGGAAGGGCTCATATATCTATAATTTCCGACAGAATGGGAACAGTGTTATCACTACAATATTCACCTCAAAAAAGTAAGTTCCAAACCATTAAAATGAAAGTTATGGCACAGAATTTACTCAGAATTTTATGGTTACAGTTCGGAGAGAATAGTTTCCGACAAATATATCATTAAACAAATGCCCGGAACCAAATACTATATGAAAAGAAGTGAAACCACTCGAGGAATATTAGTCTTTCTGTGGACAGACTATGAAAACCATTTGATTGGACACTATTGCAATGAGAATGTCTTGAATGGAGTGACAACTTTTAATGGTATTTAAGTCAAAAGATTTACTTAAGATTTGAATCCATTCTTCTATTGCAGAGAAGTTATTGTTTTTCTCGAGAAAGGGTTCGAACGAATCACGTGATTTGAATCAATATTTTAAAGAAATTGCAAAACATTTGAGCCAAACGACAATTTCAAAGCTCTATCACATTTTAAATTCTATGAAAGTATCGGATCTTGAAATCAGTAGTCATTACATGAAAGCCGTTAACCAAAACATTAATCCAAATAACAGTTTACCAGAGAATGAGGTCAAAGATAAGCACCAATTTGTTGATGACATCTATAATACATTCTTATCTAAAGGACATGCAACTACCTTGCTCAATAAATATATAATGAACACAGATTTAAATAATTCCCAAGATGCAAATATATTCACAACTTTACAGTCATTATGTCAAGTGTTCGATGAAAACGAATTGATAGACACCTCTCCGAGAAAATCACCCGTAAGTATAATATAAAATAAAAGACCATACTCATTGTTTTATCTATAGAATATTCTTGGTAATTGGCGCTATGAATACTATACCCGAACCAGTTTTTGCGATAAATATGATAACTATGAGATTGTCCTCAAATCAGGCAATGCTTTTGAGATCAGACAATAGTATTACCGATTATTTTAGTTTTTTATTATTATTTAATGAATTTTCTTATTCTGTTTCAAACAGTTATGACTCGGATTTAGTCGATATCTACAGTTCTGTTTCTGATCCCAATTCAAAGTGGATTCACTCTACACTTTCAAATGGAAGGCATAAAATCTCTGCAACACTCGTCTTAAATGATAAAATACATGTCCAGTACTGGTGTCTCGAAAAACATTTCAACGGAGAGATCTCTAGAATAGGTTTCTCTCAATAATTAATGTTCGCCTAATTTGTCGTTAATTAAAACAATTGTTTAGACGGCATCTCATTATCAACGAACGGACCCCAACATCAAAGTCTAGAAACATATCTGTCATCTATTAAAGCACAAACAATGTCCAAGATTTTAGACAAAGTTTCAAACCTTAGACCAATTGATACCGAAATTCGGAACAGAGAGTGTCTCATCAAAAAACGTAATCAATAAATCCATTAAGAATTTCATATAAATGTTTAAAAAAAATAAATATAATTATTAATAATTGTAGCGAAAGGACACCAATTGGTCCAAAAGGGCTTAATTTCACAAATTGTCAAAAAGAAATGCCTTTATTTCAATCAAAAGGATTTGTTTGAACCCGATTTCGGTCGACTTTTGGGAGACTGGAGGGTGTGTTCATAAAAATTAGATCATTTCCTAAATTATCTTATCTAGTTAAGAATGATCAACATCCCTGATTACCCTAGGCCTTATGATACACTTCAATGGATTGACGGCAGCGACAGATACTTCGCAAAACTCCGGTAGAATTAAGTGAATTCTTCAAAATTCAAATTTCAATTAAAATTTATTAAAATAGCCTAGGTGATGTGTTTATTAACGAAGCACAAGAAGAACAAATTGAAGACAGCAACTATTTCCAAGATTGGTTTGATGGAAAGCGCGCCATTCAGGCCATACTATACACCGATTACAAAGAGTTTGTGGTTATCTATTCGTGCAAAGAAAACATCTTCGATACGAGGCTTTCAACTATAGGTCCGTCCATTCTTTTCGTTTAATTAACTTTTTTCACTGATTAATACATTTCATTGAAATGACAGAAACCCTGAAGTTTATGATTAGAAATGATTCGCGAAAGTTAAAGATGGAAATACCGGAATTCCAGTTATTGCTTAAGACATATGTCAAGCCTTATATCGTTTCAAAAATCAAGAAATTTGTGCCTTCAATGCATTATATCTATAATAACTTCGTTGACACCAATAGTGTTCTGTCCGAAGGCCACAATAGTATTATGTCGATACAACATTCACCAACAAATGACATCCATATCCCTGATAAACTTTCTTCAGAAAAAAATGTCACCACTGAAGGAGACTCTGAGGAATGCCCAGACTATGACTCAATCGCACAAAAGGATATTGACTTCAATCAGGTATTCTATTGATTGAGACAATCGATTCTTAATTATTGTGATCAGTTGGTGGGACACTGGGATGCCATTTACACATCTAAATCTGAGTGGGACAGGGGTTGCATCTCTACCGATGACTTCTATAACAATATTACCAATTCTTTAATTCAGATGAAGAGGTGAACCATTGATTAGAAGTTGAAACCAAATGATAACATTTACTCTGAATCTTAGTTCGGGTGGAAAACAGCATAAAGTAGTTATGCGACACTCGAGTACTAATGGCAGACAACATGTTTTAGTCGATAATATTGTATTCCAGTCTTGGATTTTGGCCACAGATTACAAGTAAGTGATTCTTGTAATTATCCGTTGAGTCATTTTGCATAACATTTTACGGAACAGGACTTATAGGTTACAGCACACCTGTTATGTCAAAGATTCGAAGGGCATAAAAAAGAGAATAGGTATGCAAAGGGTATTATAGGGATCACTCTTTTAACAGTCACTCAAAATTGAATTTCGCACAGAATTGGAAAGACTTTACACCAGAAATATTTCGGCCAAAGATTTAGATCCAAATCTTTTTGATATTTTGAAACAAAAGTCTGCACTCATTGGGAAAGCATTGGATCCCATCGACAGAACTAAATGTCTTTTAAATATGAAGAGCGCAGACAATATTGACATACATATACCAAACAGTGGCTTTATTCCACCAAGGACAGATATCCAAGCAGTTATACGTAGAAATTTAGAATGAGTAGTTTTTCAAATTGTATATAAGAAATCAATAAACAAGGTCAATAAACTAAGTCATATAAAATTTTTATTTATTCGAATTGACGTCAAAATTGGAAACTTAATTAAATGATTGCATTCAATAATTTAATTTGACGCCCTCTACCGGTTTTATTTTGGGATATAAGGAAATGGGATCAATATATAGTTATTTTGAAAAACAGAAAACCCTGGGAACACAAACGAATTACGTTTATACAGAAAATTAGTGCCAGTTATGCCAACAATCATTGCAATCGTAATTAGTGTTTGCTTTTTTAATGCTTGTATAAGGGTTTTCTGTTTTTCAAAATAACTATATTTGTAATAATCTCTATTATTAAATTTTTTAATTTTTTGTTTAGATTGTGATTTTTATCCCACGAATTCCAACCCCTACAATATAACGAAAATCATACATTCCTTATCCGAGTGGTCATACTTAATTTAGTAATTATGGGTTAGCCCTAAAATTTGTTTATTTAAAAACTAAGGCAATTATTTTCTTAGAGAGTGTCGAGCAAATCAAAAGTTTAGTAAAAACAAATCTTAACAGAAAATATAATTTAGTCATTCTTTCGAAAAGAAATATAATATAGCTGAAAATTATAACCTTAACAATTATAATAATAAACATTAAAATGTGTAAACTATTGCTTAATAATATTTAATTAATGGGCTCTTAAAGAGTGTTAGGACTTTATTTTGATATTTACTAAAATTAATTAAATTCTTTGTATAACATTCAGTGAGTCATTTGATTAAAGAATATAAAAGAATTAGTTTTCTTAATATCAAAATTTTTGCTCTAGGTCGTTTTTTAGTTACAAATTTCTAATTCAAATAAAACGAAAACTGTACATGATAATTGAAAAATTCCAAAACTATTCATTAGCAAGTAATAAGGTTAAAAGTATATATTTAAAAAACATATTATTCTCTAAATTTTGTTACAAAATTGTTACAATTTTGATATTTATTCGTAATTTTGAGCATGTTCCCTAAAGATGTCCACGGTCAATATGGGTATCTAATCCTATTTCATTCTCAACAAGCTTTTAAATAAATACTCTTGGTTATTTTTAGGCAAAATTTTTAAAAAGTTTAATTTTTCTGAAAAATATTAAAATAAGGTTTTTAATAAGAATTAATATATTTTTACAAAGTAATTAGCTTGGTAAAATACAAATATATCAAATTTTTAATTAAATTATAAATAAATTTAATTAATTTTAATAAATATCAAAATAAAGTCCTTACATCCTCTTTAATAAATATATTAAAAATAAAATATAATTATTACTAAAACCCACCAAATCATTACTAAAATACATTTTTTTATTAATCACTATTACAGAACTGTTAATTCAATACATTTTTTCCGTTTATTTTATTTTATAATTTTGCCTTTAAAACACATTTGTTTTATATTCTAATTATTGTAGGTTTCCAAAAAAACGCCACGGAGAATTTTAATTTCTCCAAAACTACTAAATCGATTCTAATTCTGTAAAAAGAAAATAAAACTTCTTTATAGATTTGAAAAATTATTAAAAAACTCATTTAAGTAGTTAAACTATAAATATTTTATATTGGGACCTATGCTAGGCCCTATATCCCAAAATTGATTCAAACACCTTGGGTAAATTTTTTGATTGGTTAATGATTTTTGGATATAAACCATTAAAAAACCTGTTTGATCAAACCTAAAATAAGGCAGAAAGATGGCATTGAATATTTTGCAAAATCTTATAATAAAATTGTCAGCAGATGACGACAAGAGCGGACAGAAAGGCAGGGGCCCAAAACTGAACTGAACTTCGCGCGCCTGTCCTTTGTTAGCCGTCTTTAGGCTGAAGCTGTTCATTCATTTGTTCTTTTTCTGTTCTTATTTAGACTTTGTCATTTTTCAAAAAATAGGTTAATCGACTTATTGCCTCATTTAATCAATTAGTGGTCAGTTAAACGGTCACTCAGTTGACAATTGGCACAGTCTGCACAGATCACACTTATACGCGAATGAGACTCCCTTTGACTTACAATCTAAGGCCACGTTATCGTCGAGTGTCCAACACTTTGGGTGCTTCTCGTCTTCGCAGCGCGCATTCCCGAGCGACTGTTATGTCACTCCATAAGACATCGAATTTCTTCAAAATCTCGTCCAGTCATTAGCAAATATTGGACTCAACGGCAACGCACAGCAATCGTCTTCGAAGGCAAGACCCGCTCCAACAGCCTTTCCGTCTCCGATTACAGAGCACAGGCTCTAAACATGACACAAAGCTCGTATATAACTCGGCCTTTGAATACAACTCATGACTTCGCCGCCCACAATTCAACGCTCAACCGATAGGAACACAAATGACTCAAACGGCTCATTAGACAGATCAGACACACTCTAATCGTTTCTTAGGACACCTCTGCGATAAGTGTTCAACAAATAAATTCATATCTTATATCAAAAGTGAATGTAAAAGCAACATACCTATACTGTATGCGACACTTAAATCCATATCAACTATTTTTTTGGTCTCGAGTTTATTGTCTTTAAATTAGTGATCGAGTTTTAGGTCATTACTAATATAATGCTTGATTTTAGGGCCAAAAAACTCAATTTTCTAACAAATTCTGAAGTATAATATTTAATGAATAAATTAAGAAATGAAAATAAATTTAAAATAATTTAAATCATACAATAAATATCCGATCAAATATGGATATCAAATACGGCATTTCAACTGATATGGCCTTATACATATTACTACGTAAATGTAGTGAAAAATTGTAATTTCATCTATTGCTTATTAATATTTAATTATTGGGCTCTGCTTTTAAGTTAATAATTATTCCAAAAAGCACTAAATATCTCTTAAAATTAAAACTAAAACCTATCAAATGATTAATAAATATATTTTCTTTATTAAGTATTAATTACATACTTTTAAATTCGATGCATTTTTCCTTTTAATTTAATATATAATTTTACTTTAAAACACATTTTTCTATATTCTAATTAAATATCTAATATTTATACGAAACAATTTAGTCTTTTAAAATGAAATTCATTTTATTCTTCTTTTGTTTTGTGTTTATTCGAGTTGTTTCGCCAAATAAAAAGGATATTTGTGAAACAGTAAATGATGCTTGTTATGACTTTTCGGAAATTAATGATTGTCATAAATGTCGCAAGAAACTTGAAATTTTGATAAAAGAATGGAAAGAGCCCCAAGAACCATATGCAGCCCAAAAAATACTAACTGTAGATTATAATTGTAAAAGTATGAATTGTGATTAATCAAATTAAATTCTAATTTTTACTTCCTTTTAAAAGTTATAATTGACATCAATCGTGCTCCAGAACGAAAATTTCATTACGATAAGGTGCGCGATTTAATAAAAGATTGTAAACAATTTAAAACCATGAATAAAGATATCTATGGGGTATTTTGGGTTGAATTTAAATTAAGTAATAATAAACCTAATAAAGAACAAGTTTGAAATTTATAAAATTCATTAATTTCCAGGTAATTGGTGTATTTCTTTGAAAGATGTTTGTGGTAATATTAGAGTAACTAACGATTGTAGGAAATGCGGTGAAAGAATTGGCAAAGAATTTGGAATATTTCATAAAGATGGCAAGGAAGTTATGTCTGATAATAAATGTAAAGGTATGAATTCTAAATAATCAAAATAAATACTAATTTTCCCTTTTTCTTAATAGTTGTTTTTGGTTTTAGAGATGCACGTTCGCGAGATGAATGTAGTAATAAAGTGGAAAACAAATTAAAGGGTTGTAAAGGTTTTTATTCTGGTATCGATAAAGATGTTCGCTATTTCGATAATGATCCAAAATTTGCTCTTATATTTAATACGATTAAACCAAAGGTTTAAAATTACGTAAACATTGATTAAACAATTTTATTGAAATATAATTTTTAATTTATTTTCAATAAAATTCATTTATATTAAATTGTGTTTATCCCAATAAACTGTGAGATTTACATAAATAGACATTTATAGTCATTAATAGACATTAATAGGAAAACTGTAATAAACTCTGAATAGAGAAAGTGTAAAATAATGAGATTGTCTGTTTGAGTCAGACCACAGTTACTCATTGTTTAATCTATAGAATATTCTTGGTAATTGGCGCTATGAATACTATACCAGAACCAGTTTTTGCGATAAATATGATAACTATGAGATTGTCCTTAAATCAGGCAATGCTTTTGAGATCAGACAATAGTATTACCGATTATTTTAGTTTTTTACCGTAAAATTCAGTTCATTTTTAAAGATGTGCAAAACTATTTTAAATTGTGATATCAATAGGAACGATGTCATTGTATTTAAGGTTTGATATTCAAAACTTTTTTTAATTTTCTCATATCTTTTTCACTACATTTACGCAGTAGGTGTAGTATATAGTTTCGTTTTACACCCACCCACCCACCCACCCCCCCCCCCCGCTTTTTGCTTGCAGCGGGGATACCATCTATGGGAATTAACGGGTAAGTTTTAGACTTTTTGATAGCAACGGAGAAACCCATTCTTCAGATATTAACGGAGGAGACAGGGAGGTTGGTATCTCTCTAGAGACCATTCTCTTTATTAGTAAAGGAGAGGACAGGGAGGCTTTTTGCTAGTAACGGGAAAA
>JAQIXI010001346.1:0-14219 GCA_034700165.1 Galumnidae sp. Gr-Ori-00277 | reverse complement strand
GAAAAGATGAAAATAGGAATGAGTTGTGGAAATCATTTTATATTTACAAAAGTTATTGTATTCAATGTAAGTTTAAATGAAACTTAAATGAACAAGGCTATAAATAAACCAGGATATTCTTTGTCCCCAGAATAATATAAACGTGATAAATTGCTTTCCTTTATAGCAAGGGAATTTTACAGAAATATATTAATTCAAATAGTATTTTACCAATCCAATTTTAAACTAATATAACCAATGACCATGAAAATTCAAACTTATCACCTAGTTCATAAAAAATTCCCTTAATTATTCTTATAGCCTTTAATTGATCTATTACATTTACTTGATTATAAAAAATTCCAAACTTATCCTAAAGGTTTTTCTTCGATTTTGCCGTTTCTTTCTATTGATTACAAAACTGGGAAATAAATTCCAGGAATAAATTATTTTAAAAGCAAATCATTTTAATTAGAAATTAATGTATAAATGGAACAAAAGGTTTGTATAATAAGATATTTAGTGACAAAACAATGAAAACAATTATATAAATAATTGCAAATAAAAAACTCATTAAAACTAATTGGAAATCAAAGTAATGATAAAAACATTTAAATCTGTGTTCAGTCAATAAACTATTTACTATTTAGGCGTAAAAAATGCATTACTTAATGATTTGTAATAAAATACATATTAAATAATAAACTAAATAAAAAATTGTCCAAAAGTGAACTAGGTAACTTAAGAAAAAAAAGGCAAAATATATATTTAAATAAATTGATGTAAAGAAATATTAAGAAAAAACTTATCGTTAGTAAAGAATTTTGAAAAAAAATTATTATTCCATTAATAAGACATTCAAAACCTATTTATCATAAAAATTATAACTTAATTATAATTTCTAAACAGTTCTTGTAATTAAAATATCAAGATTATTGCTTTTATAATTATGAATATTTATATATCATATAATATTATAACCCATTAATATGGCTCTCATGTAATTACCTAGTTATTTCATAGCCATTTTAACAAGTTTACTTTATAACTCATCATAAATAATAGATGTTTTTATTTATTCATTAATTTTGAATTTCAATTAGTTATAAAAGAGTTCTTTGCATAATTATCATCTTGCATATTTAAGGAAATATTTGTTAAATAAAAAATTATCTTAGTCATTTTTAAGACTCCAAAGTTTGAAAGATAACTTTAAAAATGTATTAAAAACAAAATATTCATTGATATAATAAAGTTCTTCCTTTAATACTAAAGTTCTTCCTTTAGTATTATCAAGTTGAATTTATAAAATTCTTTTATGTATTAAAAAACTTATTTTAAAAGATCAAGCTCATTTGATTCAAGCAAAATAAATTAAATTATTATTACAACTTATTGTAATTTATTTAAATAAATATATTTTAAACAAAAAAAAAGTTTTAAAAAATATATTTTTGACAAAAAAATTGTTTTTAAATTCTTTTGTCCAAAAAAAATATAATTAATTAAAAATTCCTTTTCTCACTAATTAATCACTAATTTATCATCAATTTATCGATTTTATTAAAAATATTTTTAAATTATTTAACTTAAGAGTAAAATCATAACTTTTAAACATATATTAAATAAATATTAATTAAGTCTAAAATTTAAGTTAACTCAAAATATTTTGTAATGAACTTTAAACCATAAAATACTAATTCTAAGTGTATATAAAATTAATTTATATTACATTTTATTATATTTTCAAAGGTCCTAGTCACAGGTCATAAGTTATGACTCATAACTTAAGAGGATACCAAGGTTATTATAAAGAAAAGGTCCTAGTTTAATTGGTTTTAAGGTTTAATTAAATCGGTTAACAAACAAAACAATGTTATACTAAAATTATGTCCTAAAAATTACCTAAAGTTTAATTATTAAAGTTTAATATATCAAAAATTGCAAATAATTATCAATTACTTAAAAATGTAATCATGTAAAAACTTACTTTAGCATTTATTTAGTACTTGAGCAAGTTTATAGCTTTTAAATTCACCTAGGTAATTATTATAAAGTAAAAAATGTTTTTATTTTCGTAAAAATTCTCTTATTTTAGAATAAATATCTAAATTATATTAGAAATATTAATAAAATATATTCTTGTCAAATTTCATTAAATTCTTGGTTTATTAATAATTTATTTATAACAAATACATTAATTAATTATCAATGGTTGACTCATTTTATTCTTGTAATAAATAGCAAGATCAAAAATATAAATAAACTTAATTAGAAATTCAAAAGTAATGAACTGAAAGTGGCAGTGATCTAGCACATGTAAGTGTTGACAAGGTCATTGTCGAGCCCCTCATAAGTTCACCACAAATCTGAGTAATTCTAATGAATTGGTTTAGTTTTAAGTTATGCGACACTTGAATAGGACTGTCCTCTAATTTCAATCATTGGTGACAGTAATAGCCTTAATAGCCTTTCCTCTTTGCTTTTCCTTTAAGGGTCTGTCAGTTTGTTTATGACTCTATTGAACTCAATATACATTTTTAACTCATTTTTGCCACTAATTAACTTTAGTTAAGTCTTTTCTATGAACTTTTCACTAAAGTTTTTCTTTTATTTAAAATTTTGAGGAAAAATAAAATTCAGTTTAATTGCAATTAAGAGGTTTTTGTCGAAAAAAGAGGACGTATTTTACAATTAGTTTAATCGTTTGCTTCGAAGCAATAAAAACAACTCTTATTTATTTGACTTTCGCTACCAATTGAGCTGATAATCACTTTAATTATAAAGTATCAAGCTACTATAATTTATATGGCTAATTAATTTTCTTTATCAAGCTGATAATGATGTAAATTATCAATCAACTATACTATTAAATTATATTTATGTAGGAGAACCATCTTGATCATTCTTCATTTTAATTACAAAACCTTATCTCTTATTAGACATCCTTTTCAGACAAGTTTCTTAAATGTGCATGCTTATATATTATCTTAGCAATTTCCTTTTAAAACCTTTGATTTACATAATTACAGTCCACAAGAGTTTAAATGATGGGCTTAAATGATATGTCAATTATAAATACATTTAAAAAAGTTAAATGAATGTATAGTTTCGCCCATTATTTGAGTCATTGGTGAGGGGTATTCACATTCCACTCTTTTTACTTAAAAAAAATATATTCAACCAGATGCTTTTAAATACTTATAATAACAGTATAACTTTCCCTTAAAAAGTGAATCTCAAGTGAATTACTTTTGGTATTTGTAGTGATTATTAACTAAATTTTAAAACTTGTTATCAAATGAATCTCTTTTTTTTTGTGCCATAAATTATAATGAATACTAATTAGGAAAAAAAAACTCTTTGAAATGAATTGGTTTTACATTACTCTATGTTTTTGACTCGTATTTCTTAAAACAAATCAATTATCACTACTTTTGGGGATAATTTCCTCTTCAAAAACTCTTATGGAATACTCGAGGAATAAAGTCTAAGAATAAAAGAGCCGCTAATAATCATTTGGCAAAAGATTATATGACATCTCATATTCCAAGAGCTAATCATTAACTCTCCAAATGGTTATTATAAGCATATGGTCGACACTTGTTATTATATCTTTAAGAACTATTTCTTAATGCCTTCCCTTTGCTATCAGTGGTCGACACTTATGTGTTATTTTGATGACAAATTGATGTCTAAAATTGAATTCCATTACAGAAATCAAGCCTTCATTAGTTATTCTGTGTTAAAGACTTGAATGAGGTTGGCTAATGATCCAACGATCAACTAGTAACAATCCTATCATTAAATTAAACAAGTTAATCTTTATTTCGAAATAATTATTTAAACCTTTCAAATAGGAGTGAAGTTATAATTGAAATTATCGCACATTTTTGATACAACCCATAGAGTATATGCTTCTCATTATTGAAATATTTGCCTTGATAAAAAATAACATTGAAATCTGTTTGACATTAATCTTGTTAATTGCGATTCACAGAACCAATTAAGTGAAGAGAGAGTTACAGAGAGAGAGGGAGAGAGACTTTACTTTTAAATTACTTATAATTAATTATGTCTCTAATATTTTACTTCTCAGTAAAAAGTCTCTCTCTCTCTCTCTCTCTCTCTCTCTCTCTCTCTCTCTCTCTCTCTCCTCCCTCTCTCCCTTTCACTCACTCACTCATTCACTCACTCGCGAATCATTTCCGATGAAATGTGAGTAAAATTGAAAATAAGTTTTATTTTTAGAGCAATTTATAGCAAATATTGTGTTTTGTGTTTGAGTTCACTTTTCTAATTAGAGCGTCTGATAGAAAATCTTGTTTTTTGATTTTGTCCTTGGTCATCAATTTAGCTCCAGATCAATTAATGGATTCACTCTTGGCAACAATGTTTACTGGTCTCAAGAGAAGAACTATACTTAAAACGTAGTTCGAGTAATTTTAATCAATAATGTCCAAGCTCATATAAATAAGCCAATTATTTGGGTCGGGCTATTAGTTTAAATTAGTATGTTTATTTATTCAACGCTAATCTTGATGGTTTGAGACCATGATCATGGATATTTTTAGAATGAAATAAATTCCATTAAAATCATTTATTTTATTATTATTTATGTATTAAATTAAAAATTGAAATATTAGTGAAAATGCATTTTCTTTCCCTTCGTTTCAATTAGTCGTTAATTAAATTCTGTCTTAAATTTAATCAAAATATTCATGAATTAAATATTTTTCCTCTTTTGAGATAAATGTATGTCTCGCCTCTCAAATAGTACCCGACTATACATCTCTTCTTAATCTCCATTTTTCTTATCGAAGCAATTATTCAAATATTTCTCTTAAAAAAAATTTCTTTTACTTAAAACTATGGAATTCTAAAGGAATAGATTTTTAACTAATATTTTATTAACTTTTAATTCAATTAAAGTACTTTTTTCTCTCCATTTATGACTTTTTTTATAAAATGAATTACAATCTTTAATCAGAAAATTATATTCGAGGTTAAGACTCATTAAATATTTAGCGGATTATTGGCGGACAAACACTCGTTTAAAACACATTTTTAAAATGCGTTTTTTCCACCAATTAATTGGATTAAAGCCTTTTTGATTAGGAATTGCTTTTAGTCTGAATTAGTTATGAAAGGATCAAATGAAATCTCTGTAACACATCCCTGAGTTTTGGCACGAGTGTCGTTAATCACCTTGATCACAGTATTTCTACACCTGATTTAATAACATTCCTCTGTAGAATCTTAATGATTTTATCACCTAGAACCATTATTTAAGCATATATTTTATCTGGTTTTGCTTGGTAACACATTATTCTTGGTAATATTTTTGATAAAATGTTTGTTTTAATTTGAATTTCATTTTAATTACAAAATTAATTATAATTTTAATAATTTTTGTCATTTATTACATTTTCGACGATTTCTTTTTGACAAATGTCTCAAAATTAAGACTTCGAGGAAAGTGTTTAAGTAATTTCAAAAGAGCTTTTCGTTGATTTCATAAAGTGATAATAAAAACCCATTGGGTTTCAGCTACCGGTGTAACACATTTAAACATAACAAGAAATTAAATGATGTAAAGCCGTACACATATTAGAGGTTTTTCACAACACATTAAACACGAATTCAACACATGTTTTATGCTCTCAAATAATGACTTTTAAATTGATGTCTATTTCACAGTAAAAAACAGTTTATTTAAATATTTCTCTTGAATTAAATAAAAGTATATTTACGACATAATAGTCTTTTAGTAAATTAATGTTTATTTCACTGATTATTCAGTAATAGATTTGAAAAATATTTTAATAATTTTTTTATTATAAGTTTTTCGTTCATTAAAATAGTTTTTCCAACAAATTGTTTTTCAATTCAGGAGAGAGAGAGGGAGAGGGAGAGAGAGAGAGAGAGAGAGAGAGAGAGAGAGAGAGAGAGAGAGGGAGGGAGAGAGAGGGAGAGAGAGAGAATCAATTAATTTTATTCATTATTTTTAATTTTCCTTAAATTTTCTCATAATTATTCCAAAATTCATCCGGATACCTTGTTATTTGAATACACTTTAAAATTGATGAATAATTTCCTCGTTCTGATTGAAAATAAACATTTTATCTGTCCTTCAAATTTTAATTCCATATTTTTTTTTGTTCAATAGATTTGATTACATAAAACACATTAAAATTTGTAATAAATTTGGGAAAATTTAAACATTTGTTTGTTTTTTAGATTTCAAAGAAATTTCAATTATCTGTTAATGAACTGAATTTTAAAAATTCATTCAAAGAACAAATTCAATGAATAAATACTTCTCTTTTAGTCAACAAAAAAAGGTTTTACATTTTAATTTTTAGCCAATTTTTCCTTGCTCATTATAATTATTAATAATATTACCTTTTTAATAGCAATCATAATAAATGATAATAGCAAGTTTGCAATACTATTTAATTTCTCATTGCTTAATACAACAAATTATCAAGATTATACACACGTATATACATAAAATTATATATTTATAATAATATATAATTGCATTGATCACAATTAAGTATTTCCAAGACATCCAAGGTTAAATTAACGGGTGATTTTAGTTGACTTTCGATTTAAAGTGTTTTTATTCTAAGCTTGTAACATTTGAGCATGATTAAAAGGTTTTTTATAAATTAAATTCTTGGAAAAAAGTAAATTTAATATTAATTTTTTTAGATTTTGTAATTTAATTAATTATATTAATAATTGAGCTTGCTAATAATTACAAACAATCAACAATTGTAAGTACACTTTTTACCCAAAATTATAACTTTTCAATTGAGCAAGTTTACTATTAAATACGTTAACTATTAAAGGTCATATACCTTGGCCAATTTAAAGTGAAATGATTATTTTGATTTTATATGCCCTTAAATAATGACCGAAATATTTGTGCAAGAGCAAAATACTCTCAAATTAATCAATTAATTGGCAGACATTTAATAAATTAAGAGTGATTTTTGGCTATAATTTTAACCAAACCTTAAAAATCTGATAATCATTTTTAATAGTTTTATAGTAATTAATGCTTTCGTTTTCTGTCAATACTGTCCTTGAGTTGAGTTTTATCTAAAAATTCATTAAACGAAACATAATTTAAAATAATTAAACCTCATTACTGGCCATACATACCATTGCAGAGGACAGACAATGTTTGGGCCAAAATTTAAGACTAATTAACTCTTTTTTCTTATTGTATAATATTTTATCCAAACTCTTATCACAACTTCTTTTGCCATTAATTCCATTATTAAGATATTATTAAGAATTTCTTTTTTTGTTTGAAAATAAAAACATTTGAGACTTTTCTATCGGTTATGAAGGCTTGGCTCAAATCATTTAACTCAGGGATGTCCACATATATATCACTGTTTTTAGGTTCAGGTGATAAACATACTTAAGTAAACAACTTTAGTTAGTAAAAATATTCATGCAATTAGTAAATTGCAAAAATAGAATTTTCCATATTTACTTCCTCAAATAATCTAGCAACTTTTAGTGAAATACTGATGATATTACATTTCACAACTATCTATTGGGTGGAACCAAATTTCATTAGGAGTGAGCCATCCCTGAGTTGATTATTGAAAATAAAGAATAAAAGAAAGTAATTCCTTCTAATTATAACTAAAGACTTCTTCAAACATTTTTCAGACATAGACTGCAATAAATTTGTGAAACTTTTCTTTCTTTTTTTTATTTAATCATTTTTTGTATTCTGTTCACTGAAACTATGTTTTAATGAGATTATTAAAGACGTCTTAATGTGTTTCCAAAATAAAATGAAATATCGCTTTAATTTACTTTCAATTATTTTTCTTTTTTCTCCCTAAGAGTCAAACATATCTTAAAATATATTCTTTTAAAACTAATATTTAGTAATAAAATAAGTGTTATTTAATTCAAGGTTTCAGACACTAAAAAAAGTATCTTAAAAAGGAAAATAGGAGAGGGAGAGAGAGAGAGAGAGAGAGAGAGAGAGAGAGAGAGAGAGAATGAGTTTTCATTCTTATTATGTCTTTGAAAAGAATTTATTGTTAGGTTTTTAGAATCCGGTAATTATGAATTCAGGGTTATTTAATGGCTTAAAATTAATTATATTGTTTTAAGAATTAAAATTTTCCCCCATTTTTCTTTCCCAGTATATACTGAATACTAATAATTACTAATTTGTGTTTTTCTTTAGCAAAATTTCTATGACTTTTAAGTGCAGACATTAAACTATTCATTGGTTTGAAAATATAAACTCTAATTAAATTAAATATCATTTTTTATGAAACTATAATCGATATATAAGTCATTAAAATCGGGATAAATGTCTCAATTCTTGTATAATATGTGATATAAATTCTCATTTTTAATTATAACCTATCAAATGTGTTTTCTGGTACCAGGAAAATTATATGCTTTGCATGTTTCAAATTCTTTTTAAAGTTCTCTATGAATTACTATTGCGACTAATTGTGGTTAATGTGTACAAGCTCTAATTAAATTTGTCAAGGAAACTTAATTATAATTTTAATACACTTAAGAATTAAAGGGTTCTTGCTTAATATATAGGTTCTTACCTGATTTCTAGTTTATCTTTCTTTATCTTGAACATCTTAATTTTTTTATTTATTTTTTCAAAAAAAAGAGTACTTATTCTCTTCCGTAATAATTGTTAATTTGTTCATTGGTGATATAGATTTTATCTTGTTAATTTATTTGATACTTTGATGATTAATCTAAAAGTGTTTGAAATTAATCTAAAAAGGCGATAAACAATCTTGGTCATACAGTCATAGAGTTAATAATTTGACATAAATTTGATTAAAATATGAGATTTTATTTCCTTTTACACACTTTTCAACACTTCTTTTAAAAATATATCATTTTATTAATATTTCAATAAATAATTTACAAAATAGTTTTGTGTATATATTTTGTTGTTTTTTTCTCTCATAATATAATTTCAGAAATTTATTCTCAAATTTTTATTCCATCGTTTCCTCGATCGACAAATTTCTCACAGAATAAACAAAAATTTATGTTTTTATATAAACTTTTGATTATTTATTTTTTTCAAAAAAAGAAAATTTTTTTTTTTCATTACTTATTTTTTATTATTAAAGAGAAATTGTCATAACAGGGATATCCAAGAGTCAATTCTATTCATTGCAGGATAATTAACAAGTATAAACAAACAGCTCAATTTTAACCAAATTTAAATAGAGTAAACATTTTTTATTTATTTTAAAAGTTAATTGTCATTAATTTTGTGCTTTTAATTAGTCCATGTTAATTGTTCATTGGTATTCTAGCCTTGCTTAACCTGAGGTTAAGCCCTGGGCATCCCTGGCTTTAATAGACTCAATTATAAATTGTGATAAATTAATTATGTAGTAAAAATCACCTGAAATAAACTTGCTAATTTATATATTTGATAGTTTAATTGTAAAATTATTCAAATAAATTTAATGTCTTGGAATTTAAATAATTATCTAGGTGAGTTTTGAATTGGTAATAATTTTCTTATGAATTCCTTTTAATCAACGAAACGCTTGAAATTCAAATAAAATAAAATAAATGAAATCAAAATAAAAAAAAATAAGAGTTTATTATATAATTATGAAATTTTTTTCTCTCTTCAAAAGACATTTCTTTGAGAAATATTTATGGTTTGTTTGCGTTCTTTCGGTAAAAATCCTGAAAAACTTATCGTTTCATTAAAATTAGTGAATATTTTGCAACAAATTTATGGGAAAATAGTTTCGCAAAATATATTTAATAAGTATTTGAATTAAAGAAAAAACGTCTCAATAATTATTATTACATTAAATGCTTCTCAATATTTGCGGTCGTAATCGTCGACCTCATTATCATCACTACTGTTGCCATTATTGGCTGACACACCACTGGAACTACCGTTCAACAGATGGGATGAGGCGACAGTCCTCTTGTGGCCAATCATTTGGTGTTTCTCTCGTTTATGTTTAGTCCGTCTATTCTGAAACCAGACCTTAATCTGTGTTTCGCTGAGATTCAAATCTCGGGCCAATTGTTTGCGTTCACAGCCGACAACGTATCGGTTCCTCTCAAATATCTCTTCCAGTCTTAAGAGCTGTCCCGGACTGAAAGCGGTTCGGATTCGTTTCGGTTTGCGGTACGGATTGTATGACGTTTGACAGCATATGTCTGGACTTTTGCTGGGGAGTAGTTTGTAATCTAGGTAGAAAACAATATTAACATTTCAGGTTTAATGAAATCTTTTAACAAGAAGCAATTATATATTAGGATTAAATTAATTTAAACTAGATTAGTTTATAATTTAATTGATAAAAGGAATTTAATCTCATAGTTAATTAGCAAAATAAAAAGTGGCTTGATAACTTTTTTTTTTGATACATCTAAACAAGCAAGATTAATCAAGATTAGCCTCAATTAAAGATTAACTGTTTATTTGACAGATATTTGTTTTTTAAGAGTAATTAGATTTTACTCGAATAGTGTATATCTCTTTAGGGAAGAATTGATGACATTTTTGTTGATAAGAATATTTCAAAAATGAATAAAATTATGTAACCCTTAGTCCTAGGAATCACTTTATCGCTGTTTTTCAATCTCTCCTAAAATCTTGAATTAATTTCGGAAATTAATTTAATGAAGAAAACTATTAAAAAATTTTATTAAAACGACTGATAAATACGACTAAAAGATACGAAACTCGAAATAAAATCTCAAACTTTTAAAACAATTTTTTTGACTTTAAATTCAAAATATTAATGAATCGGTGTTTTAAAAGTCAACTGATATTCACATTCCTATAGACCTCTGAAAGCAATTCATTTATTTTTTTCAGATAAAAAACATATTAATTAAGAATTATTTGGAAAATTATTTTTAATTAATAGTTATTTAACTCAAAAAAAAGTTTATTTCGAAAAAAAGTTCACATTTTTTAACGAAAAGGAAAAAAAATATATTTCAGTTTTTGGTTCATTTAGTAGTAAATTGTAACTACTTGAAAGTGAGCAAGGTTATTTCCAATTTTCCAATTATTAATTCTAGTTATGACTCTTATGAAACTTCACCAATGATTTAAACTTGTTTAGATTATTTATACTAACCTTGATCATATTTAAAAAAAACATATAAAATGAAACCTAATATTCAATGACCAAGGATTCCTTAACTTTGCAGGATAGAATTGCAAATATTTAGAATAATTATGGTTCAAATTGCTATCGAATTTTCAGATCAATTAGCAAATTCTCCAAGAATTCCAATATTTGGGTCGATTTATAGATTCTATGCATTTATATAAGAGATAACTATAATAACAAATGAAAAGACATATAATTTCCTAAAGAAATAAAGAAAAAGATTTCTGTATTTAATATCTATTTAAAGGAAAAGAGAATATTTCAATAGAAAAGTTTCCTTTCTTTTTCACCGATAATCTAATAGTTGTTGTCCTCTAATGGATAATAATTGAAAGGAAAGTCGACTATAAATGCAGAGGACATTAGCTCTGAATTAAACCGTAGCTCTTAATAGTTTTGATGATTAAACAACAAAATGGTATCTCAGCGGTGAAATTGACGAGAAATTTAATCTGAATTAAATTTCAGAGTGAGTGAGTGCGAGAGAGAGAGAGAGAGAGAGAGAGAGAGAGAGAGAGAGAGAGAGAGAGAGAGAGAGAATGAGAGAGAGAGAGCACTATAAGTAAAAACATTTGCTTCTCATTGGAATTAATTTGATTTTAATGACAAATAAATTTCAGTCTCTTTTAGCACATAATCACATAAATTAGGAGTTCATTCATTTCTGTCTACTCTAATGTAGGTTTTACAAGATTACTTTTTGAGATTATTTTTAAATCAAGAGTATAATATGCTCGGAGTCATTTAGCTGTTGATATCTCTGAATGTATTTTCTTTTATGTTTTACGGATTTTTAGTTTATTTAATTTTTGACATTTTTTAGATGTTCTCATACTATAACTGATTAAAAATGTTCTTTTTTCCTAGATCATCTAGATTAAATAACTTGATTAAATACTGTGAAATGAATAAAATAAAATAACATTTCTCATGAGGAAGGGATGAGGCAATTAACTACTAAATGTACTAGACAAATCAGCAAAAAAACATGTGAACAGGGTTGTTTTATTTATAGATGTACTTGAAGTGTTAAATTTATTCAAAATTAACTTGCCTAATTTTTCCTTGTTGTTCGAATATTAAATGAAAATGAAAATGGTAATTTAATTCTATGTACAATTATTTGTTAAAATGTTTTTCCAAGAGCCTTTTGACTAATAAAAAGATGAGGTTTTAAAAATATTCCACATTTAAAATGAGTTATAAAAACTCAATATTTTAAAAGGTAAAGGCAATAATCTAGCAATAAATTATCCAATTTTGTGACTTTAAGGATGAATTTAATTATATCTAAGTTTTAAAAACATATTTTTATTGTTTTTTAAAAAAAAGGTTTTTTTAATATTTAAAGTCAAACGTTTAAATAGAAATGAATTTTTCAGTGAGTAATAAATCGTGCGATGGCAACAATCCAGGTAATTTTACTTTATCGAAATGCTGATTTTACTCGATAATTATATTATTAATATTTAATTTCTTAATAGTTTTAAGCAATTTTAATGATTTAATGCTTAATAATTATATTATCAGAAAAAAAAGAGATCGAAGAATAAAAAAAACTTCAAATTTCGTCGACTTTTCACTTAAATTGGTTTCAAATATAACATTCATAAATATAACCAAGGTAGCAATTAATAAAAAAGCCGTGAACTAACACAATTTACGCTCACGATATAGAACTCAGAATATGAGTTACAACAAATTAAGCAAAACATCATTAAAGTAAAGTAATTGACTATTTATTTATACGGTTTTAATAATTTTTTAAATTCAATTTAATCTAATCATATGATCGGACATCAGTTTTAATCCATTAAAAAAACCAAAAGTATCTATTAATTATCCCACGAATAGAAATCGAGTCAAAAAAATATCTGATTGAATGAGAAGTATATATCGATAATAACCCCGATTGAAATAATTCGATATTTAGCCCCGAATCAAACATCTCATGTTTTACTCAAGTTTTTTACTTAAATATATTTAACTTAACTCTAATCATATGACAAATTTGTTTAACAGATAAACGCATGAAAGGGTTGAGAGAGGGAGAGAGAGAGAGAGAGGGAGGGAGGGAGAGAGAGAGAGAGAGAGAGAGAGAGAGAGAGAGAGAGAGAGAGAGAGAGAGAGAATTGCAATTAATTATTTAATAGTAAATAGTTTTTTTGTCAAAAAACTGTAATTTTGAAATAATTTTGTATTTCAGAAATGGTTTTAATGCTTAATAAAACTATTTATTATTTTTGTTAATTTAATTATTATACAGTAAAACCTCTTTTTCTTATCTATGGGTCATAATAGATAAGAAAACGGTATTATTCCCAGAACCACTGTATTATTCCTAAAATAAACCCTTTCCTCTATTAGTGTTCTCCTTCTAATGATATTCATTATAATGAGAAAAAAAAATTCTTTATTCGAAAGTCATTAACATTTGGCGACCCCTTTTAGAGGTTTCACTGTACATATTGATTGCTAGAACATATAAACCTGTCCTCATAAAAGTTTGTGTCCGATACAAAAATAAGGCACAAAAGGCAAAACCACTTAACAAGTAATTAGTCATTCAAATCATAATTACATTTTCTGTTTTAGATTCTAATCTTTTAAGTTTTTAATTGAAATATTTTAACATTTGATAAACAGATGTATTTCTTGTCTCACTTTTAAACTCAAAAAATATGTTTTAAAAAAAACAATCATTTGTTTAGATCTTAAACTAATAGCAAACGAAGGAAAAGGTTTTTCTACTCATAGAACAGTCAATAAACAGAATCAATAGAAAGCCATATAAAGTGTGAGCTAACCTTAAAAACAGACGTTTTCATGAAAATCTCGTTTCACTAATGAGTGGCACAAACCTTCTCTTCATAAGAAAATGTATTTAAGGATTGACTCTTTAAGAGACCATCAATAGACTGATTTGTGACAACACTTTCCAAAGGAGTTAATAAAAAAAAATCAATGAATTGCCTAAAATAGTATCAAACGATTGCTATCCTTATAATGGATTTAATTATAATTTTATGACTCCTTTTTTATATAACTTTCGTT
>JAQIXI010001345.1:0-14232 GCA_034700165.1 Galumnidae sp. Gr-Ori-00277 | reverse complement strand
TAAATGAATGTAATATAAATGCAAATAATATTACATTTCATTCTATGTTTTGTCAAATCATAATTAAATTATTTTCGTTTTATTACATTTAATAATAATCATTAAATGTTTGATAAAGTATTGTAACCAATAATAACTTCTTTAGAGTAAAGTATTTATTCAAAGTATGGTATCTTTTGCTAAGATCTTAAAAAAATAGTTAAAATATGTATTATTTTAATTTAAAGTATTATATGTTTTCAGGATCATTCCATGATATCTATGCTATTAATGCTTTAAATAAAAAACAAAAATACAATGTTTGATATGCCTAGTACATACTAACAATAGTATAATAACATGATATAAAAGAGTGACTCTCAATAAACAGAAATATTATTATAAAATATTTGTTGAAAAGATTACTTCTTTGTATATAAAATATACATATTATACATATACTCTAAATGTGTATTAAATGTATGAATAACCAAGCCAAAAACTTGTGGCTAAACAATTTTATATCAGTTTTGAAACATATCTATTGATTATTTGTTACAAAATTTAACAAATGATTACTTACTTTGAATTGAAAGTACATAAGAGAAGAGAATAAAAATGATTAGAATTAGGGAAAAACAACTTTTATTAATCTCTAGTTTAGAATACATTTGAATAATAAGCAAAAGAGTATTGACACAAATGAATGTTCTCACTATTAGACTCTCCTTGTTAAGTGTCGAATTCTCAAGTTATATGACTTTGAGTTACTTTCAAATCATAAGCCATTCCGAAAGCATGTGTAGTGACTGCTCTCTATTCCCTCTATTTTATTGCTTTTCGTCTGACTTAGAATGAAAACCAGTGATGCTCACCAAAAAGCCAAATCTCCTGACCAAGGATAAATAATACATTCAAACTAAAATTAAGACATAATTGACTAAATTTTATTCGTTTACTTAAAATAGAAACAAAAATGGAAGAAAGCAGCTAGATCATTTTGAAAAATAAATTTAAGTTATAATAGACTACAAATTTTGTTTCAGTCATTTGGTTAAAGATATTATTGATTGAAGAAAATTAAACTCAATTATTAATAAATGCTTTTATTAACAATTTTAGAACATTTAAACATAAAATCATTATTAAAAGTGTTTAAAGTTTCGGTTAAGACTATCAGTAGTTAAACAACATCTCTGTCCTCTTCATTATAGTGATCTAAACTTGAATTCTTAAATGTCGTCTTAAATTCTTAATATTGAAAGCATCCAAAAAATAGTGATTAAAAACACATAATTGAACTAGAACATTTATTAACAAACTGTGCACAGATTACAAAACATAGATTACACTGAATATAAACTGAACATAAAGTCGAACATAAAGTGAAGTATTGAATAGTAACAAGAATAATATTTATATAATTTAGACAAGATGTAAAACTAAGCAAAACAAAATATTTCTTCATAATAACATATTTAAAAATAATGTGCAAATTAAAACAAAAACAAGATATCTAATTTAGCTAGATAACTATAAACAAAAACGGATGCCTACGATATTATTCATTCATTGAACAATTTCTAATAATTTAAGTTAAGTTCTCTCTCCTTCTCCCTCTCCCTCTCCTTCTCTCCATTAAAATGAGAAATTTTTGCTAGATATTTTGCTGTATATTTTAATAAAAATATAAAATGATTTGAACCCTAAAAACTAAAGTATAAAAGAGCCGACACTAAAAGATTTCTTAAATGAATATCGAATTTTGTCTGAATTTTAGACTTCGAACTCTCACAGAAAACATGGGTTATGGAGAGGAATAAATGGATGTGGATATGTGTGGATGTATGTGGATGTGTGCAAATCAAATCCATGTCATTCATATGAAATTCATATAAAAGTTGAATGCTTTAAAGAAAACCTGAGCGCATATGTTCTCTAAAAGTCAACAAATTCTTTAGTGAATTGAGATTTTATTTTGAATGTATTATCTTTTGAGCCCTTCCCTGTCTTTCCGCTCCATTAACGGAAATATGCAATTCTTTGGAATTAAGAGCCCTATATTTGACTTAACATAGAGTGTGATATTAGTGTTTATTACTTCAAACATATTCTCATTTCAATTGAAAAGTTACCCTCGATTTTAGAGAAAACATAAATTCTTTAAACATTTGTTATTTGGAAACAAATTTTGTGGAGAAATGTGTTCTGCGATATATCCAGTTCACTCATATCCAGTTAATTGATGGTTCACTCAAACATTTACGAAAGGAAATTGATCTGAAAAAATGGTGAAGATCTCCCTAACGGAAAGGTCGCATCAGAGATATGACTGGACATACATATATAGGTACTCTTCATATCATATCTGAAATGATTGCCGACATAACACACACGACAACAATAAAGAAACTCATTTTTTATTGTCTGTCTATCTCTTAGTGCCTTACAATCAAATCATATTATGTAACTCAATAAGTGTTTTCTTCCTGTAATGTCTCTCTTCTTTATCTACTGCTCAACTGTCCCCTCAGATGAAGTGTCTTTTGTTTTGCTCCTCATTCTCTCTCTCCCTCCCTCCCTGGCTCTGGTGCTGACTTCTTCCCTCCTGAGTCATTGCTATGCACTGTTCATTCAATGCTATGAGCAATTAATTAGCGTTTGTTTATGGCGTGTATTCCAAAGGATTATCAGTGGAATCGTTGTAATTGTGAGTCCGTATATAAAATGTGAGTCTTTTGTTATGTAAAAATTGTATAAAATAGAAAACACAAACTCGAGTGGAAAATATAAATAGCTTTCATCCAATGGATACTCATTTTAAAAATGTCCTCAAAATTAATTTTCCAAAATATCCATCAAATTATAATTGAATGAAATCGAAATTTTGTTTTTAAAATAATATTCAAAACAATATTACAAAACATTTCTATTTAATTAAGTTATAAATCGAAATATAAGTCAAAAATATGTGTAAATTATTTCATAAATTATATAACGAATAGAATTTTCAATCGATAACTCTTTTATAAACAACAAAAATCAGTTCATTCAGTTTAATTCTCAAATTTGATTTTTTTTGAAAAATGAACAAGGGTTCAGTTATTCAGGGTTCAATTATATCAGAAAGTATAAAAAATATTTTAGAATTTTGAATAGAAATCTTGTTTTAAGAGAAAAAGTTAAGTAAAACGAAATCTGTAAATAGTGATCTAGTTAAATTGTCAAGCACAAATGAATAAGTCTGTAGATAAAACTTGTTTATAAATTTTGTCACAAAGACAATTGAAAAACAAAAATATTAGTGAATCATTTTTAACAAGTCTTACAGTTTTGTTTATTTACTAAATAGAATATGTTTTAGTAACTAGTTCATATTTCCAAAATTAAAACTATGGCTAATCTACTGAAACAATAAAAAGTAATATTTGTTGTAATAATAAATATAAACATATATTACATGTTCTGACCTCAAATGTTTACGATAACACTGTTTCATATGAAATGTTTAGGAAATGATGTGATAAGAGGTTTGGCAGCATTTTATTTGAATGGAATGGATGTCATTTTAAACATTACAAACATTACTGATTCTCATTCACTTCAATAACAAAAATATCTTTTGAGTCAAACCGTTTTCAAGTATACATCGAAACATTCAAATAGTTTTATTGTTTTATTATTGTATTACAACTTTTTGCAAATTTTTCATTTCTCACATCTCTTGTGAAACTGTGAGTGCTTTTCTCGGATGGGCTCATCATTCGTTGCAAACATTTAGTTTAACAAAAGTTTGCATTCTTTACATCTGTTTGTTTGTGATATCAACTTATTCAGGGATAAGCAAAGGAATAAGAGTGGGAATGTAGGCTCAGAGTAGGAGTTGGGTGGGAGTAAGTGTGCAACTCTACATAATTATTACAATACGATCATATTTCTCACATCTAAAATAGAAAATTATTAATATCTAATTATACAAAAATTATACGATTATACAATAGATTATACAAAAAATAAATTCATTGTTTAATTTGATTTGTAGTTAAAAAAATATTCAATTCATACAAATAAACAAATTATTTTTAATTTAAGTTTTACTAAACTATAAATTCGTTTAAACTTCAGGAAATCTCTAAATTAAAATATAAAAATTGAAAATTTTAGGGACAGTAAAAATGGCATTCCTTTCATTTTAAAAATAAAGCCCTTTCCCTGGTAGTCATCTCTTGGATTATTCTTTTTTTTTAAATACTAAAAATGCATCGATTTTTAGATTATATAAATTTTGACGCTTTTTTTGATCAAATATTTTTTTTGGTTTTAGTTTCAGTCAATTAATTTCATTTTTGTCTCACTTCTCATAGTTATGAGGCTTTTCATACATTTTTGATTATTAAATACATATAAAAAGTAAGTAAAACAGAAGAAAAGAAGTATTCCTTAATTTTTAATTAATAAATATTACTAAATATTAAGCAATTTTAATATATTTCAATTGAGTCATTGGATACACTTTAGTAAAAAAGTTTAAGAATTGAAGTTTTATTAATAATAAGTTATTATTTAATAAAATAAATAATATGTTTGGGACTAACAGTTATAACATTTTATTTAATCAATTATTCATTTTTAGAATAATTAAATCTTTTGTTGATATACTTTAAGTATACATTGATTTGAATTTCTTAATATTTAATGAAAGTTAAGTAGTATTTATTGAATGACTCCTTTGGTTATTCTTCTATATATTTATATATAAAACATTTATCTCGAAATTCCATTGAATGAGAATAAAAGTTCATTTTTTCAATGACTTCAATAAAAGATTGCATTTTCTACTCATTTACATAAGAAAACGAAGAGTTAACCGAATAATACCTCTGAGAGACAATGAATGAGTTCTTTGGATATATTTTGAATATATAGTGAATACCATAACTATTAATTCTTTACATTTTGCGTATAAACACTTAAATGACGGTTCGCTTTATAGTAAGTTTTTTTTTTACTACAAAAACAAGTTTTAATGACTTTTCAGTATATTTTTTGTGCAAATAAACTAATTAATGAAAGTTTGCAAATAATAGTATGGATTTAAACAAGAGATACACTTCAATGAAATCACTTCAAAAAAGCAGAACAAATAAATTAGAATTTGTTCTTCACATCAAATAAACTCTTAAACTCATCCCAAATATATTCTCAAATAATTTTAATGCAATTCTATCTCTTATATTATTCTCACTTTTTAATTAACTTTTGATAAGCTCTCTCTCTCTCTCTCTCTCTCTCTCTCTCTCTCTCACACACACACACACACAAAATAAAATTAGAGTCAAAAGTCGGTTAAAATCTGAAAAACCGATTTAAGTTTCAATGTTTTGAATTCGATTTAAAAACTGTAAAATTATAGTTATTTCTTGAATACTAAATATAATGGTATCTGAAATGACTCATCATTTCTTAAATACTGATTAATGATTGGCTAATTGCTCTACAATGAGCTAGGTCATCTTCACGCTATGCCCGGTTTAAAAGTAGTTTTTTCTAATTTTGATTTTCTTTAATTCGAATAATAAAATGAGTGTCAAATCAACTGAACATTTGTCGAAAGTCTATCATTTTATTAAACCAATGAATATACCATTGATTTTAAGACAATTGTCGAGCGATTGTCCCCAAAACTGCTGTAATGGCCAAAAGTTGTCGTCCATTGAATTAATTGTTTTTGTCTTCAATGTATTGAAGAAAAAGTTTTCCATCGATTGTCAACCAATTTGTGTGAAACAATTGTATCTTTTGGTCAAACAATATATGACTAAACAATTGTATTCAATCAGTGGAGTCGATGAAACTCATACTTCGGACGATATTACCGATGATTGCAATCGACTGAAGTTGTCGTTCAATAACTTATTGATTGATTTAATCAAATCAAACATTTTGTCGATTGATGTCAATAAACAAACGATCGGTTTATGTGACATAACTTCTGACTTCAGTCAATGGCTTTCGGAAGTGCAACAAATACTCGACAATAATTTGATTAATATTCTGCAGAAGTACTTAAACACTCAATTGCAGAGATTTGGGGCCAAAAGTGTGGACGACATTGAAATGCGATTAATTCGAAGACATAATTATTTGTTTAATTACTTGTTTTGTTCGCAAAACAATTTTCATTTATTGGATTTCATTCATTGTTTTCCGCAATACTTTTCAACACATTTTGTCAACAATTATTCACAGAAGAAGACATTCAATGACTTTGACGTCAATAATAGAGAGAGTCGTCACGAGAAGTATCGGGAAAAACGTGGAGAGAATCACCGAGAAAGTGATCGTTTAGATGGTTGTGGTGTCACTGATGTCAGTGATTGTCTTAGTTTTGAATTTCTCTCCAAAACAAATAAAAGTATCAGTTCTTTGATTGGTTTCGCGTATGTCTTGGATCCAAACAACAGATTTATTCGTCTAAAGGATCAGTCGATTGAGTTTAGAATTGACTCAAAGGTTACACTAATTTATGGCAAACAAATAGTCAGTGAAGAACTGTTGCAATGGTTACACACAAATGATTTGGTTGTCTTCGATGTCTCATATGTTTCAGATTTAAACAATAGAAAGAATGAGTGGTTCGTCACTTCCATCTCAAGAGTACAACATTTGGCCCAATGCTATATCTATAAGAAAAAACTTTTTTCTCAGTTTAAGTGGTCAGCACTTCACTGACCACTAAAATATGGCACAAATATTAATTACAATTTTTTTCTTCTTTTATATTTTCAAACTTTTTATATATAATAATATTATAGACTATATTATATACATATTATAGTCTATATATAAAACAAAACATTTATATAAGTTTTAACATTTTTTTATGTCAAATGTGTTCAAACAATTAGACGCCCATAAAGTCATAAAAGCATTTTATATATCTATTTCTCTTTTATCTTTAATATAAGTTTATTTAGAAATAAAATTATTAAAATTCTTTAAAAATTGTAGTTTTAATTCAAATTTTTAAAAATTATTCTATAATTTTATAATAAAATACAAAAAATAAGTGAAAAAAGGTGAGAGGTTAATAATTTCGTTATTTTTCTGTTTTTAATTTCTTACGAATCTTTAATTACTATTTAAATAAGTACCTTGTACTTTTATCTAAAATGAATTTATAGTTAATGGACTCAATTTTATTGGATAAAAGTACGAAATAATTGAATGGAATTTAACAAAAAGTACAGTCAATCAGCTCTCGTTATTCGTCACAATTCCAAGATTTAAAGGTTATTATTTATTATTTTAACTAGATTATCGAAATTCACAAAATAATGAATAAATTAAAAGTTTTCAAATGACTAAAAAAATGGTTCAACAAATTATTTGAATGTTATTTACATTCATTACTTTTTAAGTTTTATTTTCAAATATATTCATTTGAAAAAATAAACAATTTGTCTCAATTAACCATGTTTATTTAAATGAAATGCCATGATAGAAATGTTATAGAGATTAAAAATATTAAGTCATTAAAATTTTAAAAAATTATTAGACATTATTAGACTTTACTCCACAGTTTAACACAACTTACATAGTATAGTTAAATGTGAGGTCAGACTGTACCTTATTAAGTAAATATTGCTTGATAAATTAAGTAAATAATATTAAGATAAATAGAAAAATGAAAATTTATTTATAATTAAAAGAATTTCAAAAGTTTTATCATTTTTGATGTGAACTCATTCTTTTCACATTCAATAAAACACTCAATAATTGAAATCAAGTTTTTTTTGTTTTATTTCATTAAAAGGTTATGACTATAAGTCAAATAAATTGAATTAAAAACAATTAATGGATAAATTTTCTATGAATTTTTGCGGATCCAAATTCTGGGTAATTTTAAAATTTGTGAATAAAGTTTAATTTAATTGTGTTATAATATTGTTTTAGGATTTGAATAAAATCTGGAATTCAGATAAACCCGATTTCACGACTTGTTTTCAGGAAACGGTTTTGATTTGGTTTCCATCGTTTTTATTATGGATTTTATCGTTTTATGAAATTCACAGAATTCTCAAAATCTCTCAAAAGACGATTCCGTGGAATGCATTGAATGTAACAAAAATTGTGAGTCAAAACTATTCACAACTATTTTATATCTTTTTTCTCGATATTCCTTTAATAACTATTACTCTATTTATTAAACAATTAATCCCAAGTGTTTTGATATATACCTTGATAAACCTTGCTAAACTCATATCAAATCATAATAACCAGGAATAGGAAAAATGATATGAAGTTTTATTTGAAATAATTTGATAACAAATGCATTTATATTTCATTTGATCTTGTCTGCATTTTCTTATTAAAATCTAATGGATTTAAAATAACCTTGATAGTTGTTAATAACCTTTGAATTAGATATTTATGAATATATGAAAAACTGTTTCAATGACTAACATTTGTTTATAAAAAAAATTATATTCAAAAAATAGACTAATAATTCCTTAATGATTCCTGAATTAATCATTCATTGAAGATTTGAGCATGTTTCATTTGTAAGCTTATTTTATTCTTCATGTAATTCCTGATTATAACTTATGTTTTAACTTTTTTATACAAAGATTTATTCAGATTATTTCAAATTGTTTGGCCACAAATACTTATAATTTTCATTTGAAAAGTTAAGCATTTTATTAAGAAATTATTATTATTATGAGAAATAACCTTGATTAATTTTTAAACATATAAGGTATTTATGAATAATTAGAAAATAGGTTTCAAATATTAACATTTTTTCAAAAAATTACCCCAAAAACAAACTTTAATATATTATTTCTTCGAAGGCATTCTTTTTTCTAAGATTAAAGTTTTGTGAACTAAAATTTATTTTTGAGTGAAATTTGTGTTTGACTTCAAATTTAATTGTGACGAACGGCGAACATATTTGTCATTCAATTTCCAAATTCAATGTTATGTAAAACAATACTAAAACTCCATTTGAGTAGACATTAATAAATGCATTTATTGATCGAAAAACACATTAATCGTTATTAGATGTGAAGGGAATTAAACTAAAATCAACCAAAACTTACATTCCTTTCAATTTTTCCTTCAATTCCTCTCAAAAGTCGAAATCATAGAAATGTTTGAAAACAAAAGTTATTCCAACCATTTATTTATTAACAATTTCTCAATAATTTGACAATAAATCAATAATATTAACAATTTTATGAAATAATAGACTTTTTTTAATGTAATGTATCTTCAAATTAATGCAAAATTGTCTTAAATATTATAATTTAACCAGGGCAATAAAGAGTTTCCCAGAAATCCCTTGAAATTGAAAATTTGGCAAAATTCTCCCTGGAAAGACAAAAGAGGAGACTCAAGCAGAAATATTTTACCCCATTGAAGAAAAATGAGAAATTTTGACAAATTTTATTTCTAAAAAGTGTAAAATACATGAAATATCACTTTTTTGAACAATTTTAAAGACTGGATATTATTTTATGTCAAATCCTAAAATTTTGGGCTCTTTTCGTCATTTTTAAGCTTAAAATTATCAGAAATGACTTAACATTAGCTTAAAGTAGTTAAATAACTTATACTAAAATTACAAAATAATAAAATAGCATTTTTGGACCCTGGAGTCGAACTTTTGCCATATAGTTTTGCACAATTTTGTCATTTTATAGAGTTCTCTATAAATTTCATTTAATTATTTATTTACTGATTTTTTAAAAAAATTTATAAAATAAGAGTAAAGGCTTTAAATAGTTATTGAAATTAAATCATTATTTTTATTATTATTTAAGATTAAAAAATCTTATATTTAAAGAATTTGTTCCCTTTTTTTGTTTTCCTTAAAAACATTATAAAAATAAATGGGTTTTTGATATTATATTACTTTAGGTATTGTCTAATATTTTGTTGATTCTGAGTGTCTGTGATTTGATCCACGCGTTGGCAAAATTAAGTGTCAATCAATTTTCATATCCCGTTTCTTATACGACTCCTGCCATCAAATGCGTGACTTTTGTGAGTTTGGTTTTTATGAAATTGTGTCCAACAAAATAATTTGACTCATTTTTAAACAGATTTTGTCGTCTCTTCTTTTATACTTGAGTCGAGTCCATGGAGTCATCCGATCATTCGTTATGTTTTTATTTTGGTTTTTTATGGCGATATCGGGTGCTGTCACTTATCGATCGATGTTTTTGATTGCATTCAAAAACGTATGTTTTCTTATGATTAAACATTTTTTAAGTTTTTTTTACGATTCAATGGATTTTTAGGCAAATTTTGATGGAAAACCAGAAGACGACTTTACATTTTTTACCAAGCTCATATTCTTTCTCATCGTTTTCTTACAATTATTTTTATCTCTTTTTTCCGACTCATCGCCCGAACATCAAAAACGGGACAAAAAAGTTTGTAATTTAATTAAAGTTTTGCATAACTCAACACAACTTTTTTATAGAATCAAAGTCCTGAACCCTATGCCTCAGTTCTGTCTGTTTTGACATTTTGGTGGACAAACAAATTAATATATTCTGGTTTTAAAAAACCTCTGACTAAACACGATTTGTGGTCATTAAGTGAAGAAAATACAACTGAATATAATTCAAAATTATTGGATAAAAAGTTTAAACGAAAAGAGTCCACAAAATATAATGGAATGCTTTCAGCACTTCTCAAAACATTTTGGTTTTATATGTCTTTAATGGCAATATTAAAGTTAGCGCTCAGTTTTCTTCCTTATGCGAACCCATCGCTACTGAATTGGTTAATAGATTATATGCATCCGAGTAGTACTGAACCCGAATGGAGGGGATATTTTTACGCTTCACTTATGTTCATCTCTCCAATGATTGAGTCAATTCTCTCCAATCAGTACGAGTTTGGGACAGGAGTTATTTCCTTAAGAATGAGAGCCTGTCTCACCAATTCCATTTACAAAAAAGTATATTATTATAATATAATGGACACAATTATCAATAAGTAGTGATTCTCATTGTTTTTCAATCAACAATACCTCAGAGTCTTCGTCTTTCAAATACCGGACGCAAAGACTTTACAATTGGAGAAATCGTTAATTTGATGGCTATCGACACCTCACGGTTTGTGGAGTTCGTGCAAATAATAAACGAGACATGGTCAGCTCCTCTCCAAATAGGAATCGCTCTCTACCTTTTATGGGCTCAATTGGGAATCGCGTCTTTAGCAGGTTTTCAATTGAACAAAGGCTTCATTTATAATAATGTCAGTAATCTTATGAAAAGGGTTGGGTGCGATGCTGTTCCTCATTCCAATTAATGGTTATATTACGGGTAAAATGCGTTTCATTACAAATCGACTGATGAAACACAAAGACAAGAGAATTAAATTAATGAACGAAATCCTCAGTGGTATCAAAGTTCTGAAGCTCTACGCCTGGGAATCATCTTTTGACGATCAGGTGATGCATCTCCGCAACAATGAAATCAAACAATTGACTACTCGCTGTTACTTCCAAGGTGCAATGGTCTACATTTTTAATTCGGCCCCTTTTCTGGTCAGTGATTTTCTTTTAAAAATATAATAGTTTACTGATATTTGTGTGTTTAGGTGGCGATCACTAGTTTCTCAACTTATGTACTCATGGATAACAACAATATATTAACCGCACAAAAAGCATTCGTTTCTTTAGCGCTGTTCAATCAGTTAAGATTTCCTTTAAATTTGTTGCCCCGACTCATCTCATTCTATGCAATGGTTTGCTATCAATTAAACATTATTTTAAATAATAACTAAATATTAATTTTAAACAGTTTTCTGTGTCTTTGAAACGAATAAATAAATACATGTCTGGCGATGAAATCGATAGCACTTCAGTCAAACGCAATTCCTTTACAAATGACGCTATTGTTGTAGAGAAAGCATCCTTTTCCTGGACAAGAGATGAATCACCATTTCTTAGAGATATATCTTTTGGAGTCCCCAAAAATTCGTTGTTTGCTATTGTGGGTCAGGTCGGTTCAGGAAAATCTTCTCTTTTGCACTCATTATTAGGTGATATGTATAAAGTGAGGGGAGATATCAATGTTAGCGGTAGTATTGCATATGTGCCACAACAGGCATGGATTCAAAACGCAACTCTCCAACAGAATATCACTTATACCAACCCTTTGGATGAGAAAAAACTTAATAATATTATTGAAAATTGTGCCCTCACACAAGACTTAGAAATACTTCCCGGAGGTATTACTACAGAAATTGGAGAGAAAGGCATTAATTTGTCGGGTAATTACTATTTACTATTTTCTAATTGTTATTCACTTAAAAACTATTTAGAAGTTATTCCACAAAATATTTAGAATTGAACTCAAAATAGTTTTCATTTATAATGAATTGAAAATAAATTTAACGATTTTTTTATTAAATTTAATGAAAAGGCGGACAAAAGCAGAGGGTGTCGATGGCCAGAGCCTGTTATTCTTCTGCCGACTTATATTTGTTTGACGACCCTTTATCTGCATTAGACGCAAACGTAGGGAAACATATTTTTGATCGCGTTATTGGACCAAATGGTATGTTAAAAGACAAAACTAGAGTTCTGGTGACACACAGAATATCAGTCTTATCGAAATGCGACCAAATTCTTGTTATGAAAGACGGAATAGTTTCTGAATCCGGTTCTTATCAGCAATTACTCAAAAATGGTGGCGATTTCGCTGAATTTATTCTGAATCATCTCTCAGAAGAAACCGATGAAGACATCGAAGAAGAAGAGCTTAAATTGATTGAAGAGGTGAGACAACGGTCGCGCACTAAAAGCAATGTTAGTCTCATTAAAAAGGATCGAAAGCGAACATTAAGTACTGAATCCAAAACTAATGAGAGCCCAAAAGACAAATTGAAAAAAATATCAAAATTGGTGCAGGCAGAAAAATCAGAAACCGGATCAGTTAAGTGGAAGGTTTATTGGGATTATTTACAAAGAGTTGGCGTTATTGGTGGCTGTGCAGTCTTTCTGTCTTATGTTGGGGCCAGTGCTTTCAATGTGGCTTCAAGTCAATGGTTATCTCTTTGGAGTGATGACTCTGAAGACCCGAAGTTAGTCAATGATATTCGGTGGCGAAATATTCGTCTTGGAATCTATGCAGTGTTGGGTTCGGGTGAGGCTATATTCTTGTTAATATCAACGATTACATTGAATTTGGCTTCACTGAGAGGGGCCCGACTATTGCACAACGATATGTTGCATAACATGTTTAGAGCTCCGATGTCTTTCTTTGATACGACTCCGATGGGACGCATTCTTAATCGATTTGCGCGCGATATCGATGTTTGCGATACTTTACTTCAAATGAATATTCGAATGACAATGACTCAGACATTTCGTGCCGTCTCTGCATTTGTAGTGATGGCCATCGAAACTCCTATAGTTCTGGCCATTATATTACCGATAGGAGTGATATATCTCACGATTCAACGCTTTTATATTCCAACTTCACGTCAATTGCGAAGAATAGAGTCAACGACTCGCTCTCCTATTTATATACACTTTTCTGAAACGCTTTCGGGTGCGACCAGTATTAGAGCCTACGGTTCTGTTGATAAATTCATCGATGAATCCAATCGAAGGGTCGATATAAATAATATGAGTGCCTTTTCTTCAGTTATCACCAGTTGTTGGCTTTCCATACGTTTGGAATTTTTGGGATATACTATAATATTTGTGAATGCATTATATGCTGTCCTAACACGACATACTCTAAGTCCAGGAGTGGCCGGACTTACATTGAGTTATGCAATGACTATAACAAGGACATTAAACAATTTGGTGAGGGCTACCACTCAATTAGAAACTAATATTGTATCCGTCGAACGCTGTTTGGAATATACTCGAACACCAGTAGAGGTATGACTACTACCAGTTTATGAATACTCTTAATCCTAAGAATTGGGTTTATAGGCTGAATGGCATAACTTTGATATGAAACCCGACGACGACTGGCCTTCAAAAGGATTTATTCAATTTGACAAATATAGCACTCGATATCGTGAGGGACTGGAATTAGTTTTGAGAGGTATCTCTTTTGATATAAATCCCGGACATAGAGTAGGAGTTGTGGGCAGAACCGGAGCCGGAAAGTCATCTTTGACTTTAGCGCTCTTCCGATTGATTGAATCGGTTGACGGCGTAATTCGTATCGACGGCGTTGACATAAATAAGTTGGGTCTTTATGATCTGCGTTCTCG
>JAQIXI010001344.1:0-14268 GCA_034700165.1 Galumnidae sp. Gr-Ori-00277 | reverse complement strand
GAGAGAGAGAGAGAGAGAGAGAGAGAGAGAGAGAGAGAGAGAGAGAGAGGAAAGGGTTAATGGGAGTACTTAATCATTATTACGATGACATTCATGCGAAGCACACAATCAGTTATTAGCGGTCATAACAGTTAAAACATTGAAAGCCTTAACCCGTCGCCAGTTTATAGCCATTTGAATGTGAATTTTGCCGAACAAAACGATTGTCTCTTCTGTTTCTCTCAAATCATTTGAGTGTTTAGTTTTGAATACAATGTTTCTAAAGTGAGTGTCTCTAAAGGGAAGGGTTTGGAACGAATTCAAGCAAAGAATTATTGCCATTTGTTTAGCACTGGTTTGAAAATTTTAGTTTTCCAGTGCTTTAGTTTAAGCACAGAATATGAGAGGAGAAAAAAATGACGAAAAATAAATACATTTGTAATAAAGTTTTTCTTTTGTAGTACTGAAGCCATAAATCTATAAAAACGTCTGAATATTAGTGAAGGGAATGTCTATTGTTTAAGATTTGAAAAAAATATTAGAAAAATCTCTTTACAGTCAAAGGAATAGTTAGTTCAGAACTAATAGTTGTGTTTAAAAGGACTCCTTTTATAACAAATCTCTGATACAATGTTTAAAGTTTTGGTTCGCGAGTCATAACTCAATCTTCAAAAAGTCATATAATTTGAGACTTCATTACAATTTGTGTATTGAATTCAAGAAGAATTGGCTCTCATTTATGTTTATTAATGACAATAACTGTAATTAAAGGTTCAGACATTGATTTAGAAAATAAATGTTATATAAAGAGTTGCATAAGAAATGTTTGAACACAACTTTTCAAATATATTATAATCTTTAGGATAATATGCGTAAATCAAAGGATGCGCCCAACGCCCAGTGCTCTGACATTTCCATTGATTTACTAACTCCTAAACAAGAATTAGTGTCGAATTTATAATTATTATTTATGCTGTGCTCACAATAACTAAACTGTTGCCTATGAAATCGGAGTTTTATAAATCTAAATGTAATTTGTGTTCGGAGTCAACACTACTGTGAGAAATGGGAGAGATGTTACCTAGCTAATGTTTTGTCATTGAAAGATACTATAAATTCATAATTGATTTGAACCGAAGAAAATCATTTAAAGCCATTTATAGTCGCCTTCTTTTCATTCGGATTCTGTTCTGGGAAACACTATTTTGCAAATTTATTCACTGGTTTTTGTTGTTTAGTCAAAGCAAAGAATAATTCTGTGTTTAAGCCTATTATTAAATTACATCCAAATTGGAAGGCCTTCCGACTCATTCTACTCTATTTTTTTGGCCTTAAATCTATTCATATAATATAAAGCAACCAATAGTTGTGTGCACTCGATATTTGACATACGATTTAAAGTTGGGATGTAATGAAAAATTCATTTACTGTTAAGCATTTGATTCTTGCAAATTACTGAACACATGATTACAAGACAAACGATCCGCTGACTGAGTGAAGAGACAATTGGTTTTCACTTATCTTTTAAATGTTTGACATGAGTTTCAATTAAATCTTAAAAAATCTGGAAATACATACAATTATTGCATCACAGAATTGATAGCACAGGACCTCACCTGAGTTCGTGTAAAGAAGCGGATAATTAAATCAAAATATGCGGTCTTTTTGTGGATTCTCTCTCTCTCTCTCTCTCTCTCTCTCTCTCTCTCTCTCTCTCTCTCACACACACACACTCACACACACACATCTCTCTCTCCTTATGGGCCAAACACTACACCTAAAATGAATTGTAGAGAAGAGCAAAAAATTGTTGAACACATTTTCTAATAGCACTGGTTATGGCATATGCGGTGTTCATGTTTGACACCTTTGACACTTTAAATAATATACACCGTCGATGGGCCGACCGCTACGACGGTGGTATTAAAGACTCCCCTGAGGGCCGCACAGCCATAATAACTAGAA
The DNA here is from genome assembly GCA_034700165.1 of Galumnidae sp. Gr-Ori-00277. NCBI lineage: Eukaryota > Metazoa > Arthropoda > Arachnida > Sarcoptiformes > Galumnidae > Galumnidae sp. Gr-Ori-00277. The sequence continues at coordinate 12,324 of JAQIXI010001344.1, read as the reverse complement.
TAGTAAAGGAAGAAAAAAAATCACTGACTTTACTCTTAAAATATAAGACTTGAAATGAATTACAGAAAAACAGAAAAAGTTTTGTTTCACTTCTTATAACATAAATGTTTATATGAATTACCGGATGATTGTATGCGTCGAAAACCATCAATAAATTACTGTATTTTTCCACTCATTTCTTAAGAATTAGTATTATTCTTGAGTTAAATTCACAAAACTGTTCTTTGGAAGTGTTGGAAGAGTTCGATAACACCAAACAAATTGAATATCTTTTCCATCATTTTATTAGCGAAACATTATTTTTATCCAATTTTTCTATTTTTGAGAATAATTTTAGTCTCGAACTCAATATAACACTTAAACACAATAATAATAAACTCGTATTTGTAATACCTGTCCATCAAAAGAATCAAAATTCAAGTTTAATACAACAGAAAAGTTGTTATTTTCGTTGCGAACCTAAAAACGTATTCCTCGAACAGAAAGAAAAAGAGATTTTTTTATTTAAAATATTCATAACTTATTTCCCCTAAAGTTTTAAATAAAGAAAAGAAATACTTATTCGAAGGAAAAGGAGAGAATAATTACAAAATCACCGCATTTTCTATAATCCATCAAAAAATTATTCCCAAAACTTAATTAAATTTTTTCATTTTTCCCTTTATTTTAATGAATATAAATCATGAAATGAAATGAAATCAAAACGTTTTGAATCGAAAAGCGATTTCTTGCGATGAAAAACAAGAAAATAAAGGACTCGAGAAATGAATTTTCAATAATAATTATTCGCTCAAAAAACAACAAAAAATATATATATTTCGAGTCTATATTACTATTGAAATGCAAATGTGTTTCACATCTCTTCTAAACTGTATTCTGTGCGCAGCGCTAACAACACACAAACCAACGACTATTGAATTAAGAACTCATGTTTTAAGAAAACTCATATATTTCCCTAATTCTGTGCTAAAATATGCTAATAATCTTCAATATTGCACCCATTATATAGGTTTGGTTCAGTAATCGTAGGGCGCGTTGGAGGAAACAGATGGGTAGTCAGCAGTTGAACGGCTTCTCAGCGGCATTGGCGACGTTGCCGGCAATGCACGCGTATTCCTCTTCAGGAGCCAATCCTTATTTATCGTTCGCGGCGGCGGCTCAGGCGGATGCCAACCATTACTCCAATGCATCTCAAGGTATGACATAAAAACATAGTACATCATCCCATTAATACATACACTTTCTTTCTCTCCCACTCACTGATACTAAGTACCATGTTTATTTCGATGGATAATCCAATATTAGTTGTCTAGAGCTGTGCGCAAATACAGACAAATTGTTTGTCCAAAAGTTTTCTCTTATTTACAGTAAATTTTTATGTGTTATAATCGTGGAAATAGCAGATGATTACTGAATATAATTTGTCACAAATTGATGGGTCATTATTCAGGATTAGCTCAAAAAATAGCATTTAAAGCATTTTTCGTGAAAAATGAATCAAAATCAGGGATTGCGAAAGAACTCGACTCCAGGGGGTGCGAAGGTAGGGTATTTTTATCAAAAATCAGAGGGGTATTAGAGGGGTATTTTTTGTAAGAACTCAAAAATTGCTAATTTTTCACATATAAATCATTTTATTAATATATTAGAATAATCAAATTTAAGCTTGATAACACATTATTTGTTAAAAATTAAAAAAAAATTTCCCAAAACTGTAAGTTTTTGGCCTTATTTTTTGATAAAATGAGTTAAATATAACGCAATTCTGTAGAGTTTTAAGAGAAAACACCTAAAAAGCGATTTTTTATGTTATTTTAGAAATTTTTCTCAAAAATTTTGGTCTCAGAGGGGTATTCCGGAATACCCCCCTTTCCCCATCTCTGATCGAAATAAATGTCGAGAAAAGAAATGTTACGTTACTTTCAAACCAGAATCTAATTTACATTCATTGCATTCATTGGCTCTGAATTTATGAAAAATATTTTTCTAATTCATTAGATTTCGCTTTAATTTCAAATATAAATCAAATGATAATTAATTTATGCATAAAATTCACTAATTTATGGCAAGACTTCAAAAATAGCAACGAATTGTTTCTTCTTGTTTTTCAATAGAAATGTTTCTAATTTAAAAAGAGCACAATTTTTACTGATATTTTTTTCATCTAGGAATAAATTTACATTTTATTGCTTCTCACGTATTAGTCCTAATCATTGGATTTTATATTTTTTTCCTAACATTTAATTAATGGAAAAAAGATTTCACTCATAAAATACTTTTAGAGTTCAGTTAAGAACAAACTTCGATAAGAAGAGAGTATTTCTATTTTAATTAATAGTAACTCTCATTCAATCTTTTTTGCAAACATGTACTCCATTTGCATAAAACGATCTAGTTAAGTTTATTAGTTTATCTACTCTTGGAGATTAACCCCGAATGAGTCAAAAATATAAATTGTTATTCACTTTTCACTTATTTCTTAGTAAATTAACTTCGGATTCAATTTCAAATAATTAGTCTAATGCAGGGATGGCGAAAGAGGGGTGCTCCAGGTGGGTGCAAAGGGGATACTTTGGCAAAGATTTAGGGGTTATTAGTGGGTACTTTTTGTAAGACTTCAAAAATTGCTAATTTTTAAATATGAATCATTTTAGCGTTTTAGCATAAACTAATTTTATCTGGTAAATTTAATATACTTAAAGAGAAGACATTTTTTTGTTAAGATTTGCAAGTATTTTGTCTAGGACTGTTTATTTGATTGAATTCTATGGATTTGTACGAGAGAACACCTAATAATCACTTTTTATATGTTATATTCAAAACCTTTCTCCGGAATACCCCCTTTAGCCATCCCTGGTCTAGTGTTTGAGTCATTTCTATAGCTATTTTAGTGAAAAAACTTATACTGTTTTGAGGGAATAGTGCACTAAAATAAAGCACTTTTAGAATAGATATAACACTTATCGCTTAAATGGCTTTCGGCTAAAGAGATGTCGTTTAGATGTTGTTGTTATAGATCTTTGTGTTGACTATAAAAATGCAAAATTTGATTCACTGTTTAGAAAAAAAAACAGATTATTTTCTGATCTCTTTTTTTAATTGGAATTAATTATCGATAGCGAGAACTGTAACTAAAATATTTGACTCCTGTCTCTCACTCCTAGACTGTCCAAATCTGCATCACTCTGGAGCAGGACTTCACCATCAAAGTGATGCCTCCTCCCGATCGGCACCTTATCTCTCAACTGACGCCAATTATGCCGTTTCGGTTTCATCTGCAGCACAGGTAAGCAATTAATAAAAATCATTTTCAACACAATTAAACCCTTTTTCTTCATTTGGGATTAAATACTTTTTTCTCTCAAAACCTTTTCTCAGATAAAGAGCTAAATATAATTAAATCATTTATTTTTAATTACTCGCATTTTTAATTAATTTTAAAATTGGAGCTTGACAATTTTTATAATAATCTATTAGAATAATCTTTTATTAAGAGGATATCTCTCATGTGAATAACCGAAGGAATTCAGTATATCCTATATTATGCCATTTAAGCCAATTATTGTGTTGTCTGTCAATTGCATAGAGCACAGGCACATAACCCTCCCATTTGATACTCTGTCTCCGATTTTGATGTTCTGTCATTCATAGTGTAATCCATGGCTAACACTCAAGTCATGTATTTCACGTAAAGAACAATTTTGCACTGAATTCTAGGTTTACCTATCAATGGGTCCCCAAAAGTCTAACAGACTGTGAACTCCATAATAGAGTTGAGACTTATTTTTCAATAAAGAGTTACTTTTTTCTCAGCAAAAAATTGATTGAATTCTCCGTTTCTTTGGTTTCTCTCCTTATTTCCAGTTTTCACTTAAAGGTCTCATAGATTTCATGGCTTTCAAATGTAAAGGGACTGACATTTAAAGAGCTGTTTAAAAGGCCAGACCTGTAATAAACTCTCTAATTATACATAAATTTGGTTTTGATTAACTCAAGTACTGGAAAATTACTCATTTAATTTGAATTATTCAAATCTACTATAAATTACAGTTTGTTTTTCATTTTCAACATTAAATTAACTGAAAATTCACTGAAAATTCACAGAATTTGTGAGAAAAAATAAATTTTATTAGAAATACATTAAAATACTTTTAGTTTAAAGTCTTAATAATATTGTTTAACAAAAAAGAAATTTTATTTTATCAAAACATAAATAAGAAATTATTATAAAAATTTTAATATCATTTTTGATAATACCTTTGAAATAGTTTTACATATTTTTAATGATCCCAGAATTGGAGCAGGGTGATCAAGTCAATTATTTTCATTTGATATTTATAATAGATTAGTTTAATTTTTAAATTTTATAATCTTGTTTAAATGGTGAGAGAGAGAGAGAGAGAGAGAGAGAGAGAGAGAGAGAGAGAGAGAGAGAGAGAGAGAGAGAGAATTGCATATTAGTTAGTGAAGGTTGTCATAAAATAGCAAACTACCAAGCTCTATTGATCGAATCAATTAAATGGATTTGATATTTTGCTCGAATAAAAAAGTTTATGAAAAAATAAGATGAATTTGAAAATTGTTTTTTCTGTTGAAGTCAATTGAAAATTAAAATTGCATTAAATAAATGTGTGGTTAATATAATTGAATTCTATGAGTGATTAAACGAGAAAATGCCATTAAAAATAGCTCCTCATTTGGGTCCTGTTCTGAGCTCTTTCTCGAATTAAAAGAATATGTAATGAAATTGAAATAATTGTAAGGAAAATATATTCCAATTTTTAACTGATTAGTGATAACTGGAAGGGCCTAAGACTGGGAGCCTATCCATCTTCGTTAATATGTATGTATTGCCGTCTTAAGTGTTGATTCGCCGCAAGCATTGACTCTGACTTCGTCTCTGACTCAGAGCCCAAACACTATCTCTAATACAGGCTTTTGAATTCCCATAAGAAAAACATGATCAGGGTTGTTTAGGGCAAAAAACATATCAAGAGAATAATGTTTTCAATGATTTCAATCATCAGTGCTTTTATGTATTTGATATGAAATACATTTTTCTTATGTTTAGATAACAACAAACATATTATTCATTAGAGACTCAATATTTAGCACCCAATCAATGAAATACAAGTCAAACCCCTCAACACAAGTATGACATTGATATCAATAAAAGCTCTTATTAGAGACTGAGTCCATTGAAAGTATTTTTTCAATTGAATATAATATTAAAAAGAATAGTTCTCTTTCTCCGGGGATAAGCGTTTTGTCAGTCATTTCAAATCTGGACTTATATTTATCACGAAATATGTCTCTGCGGTAGACATGGAATTGAAGTAATGCTAAAAGACAGGAAACATAATAAAGTAGTTAAATAAAACTAGCTAGCTAAATATTCCTGTGCCTTTGCTTAACATACAGCCTAACATTTAGCTAATGATAGAGTTATGTAACGAAAGAAACAAAATTATGTGAAAACAAATACGAAAAAAAGTCATAAATTTCTTTACTTTTGTATTAGAAGAGCCGACACTCTCTCAGAAGAGTTGTGATTTTGAACGGCACCGGTAGTGCTGTTTTACTTGAAATCTGATGATCTTGTTGCTTTTTTGTTGGTGCTCTTGGTTTTTAGCCATAAATTTAATATCGATTGAGATTTTAATTAAACTATAATTTAATTTCACTTTTATTTTTCGGTTAATATTTTATTCGCAGCTTTTTTTTGCTAAAGAATTATAGAAAAAGTTATGTTTTTTAATGAATTATAGATTTTTTTTTTGTTTGAAAAAATATTTAATGGATTTCCAAAAACGAAGAGATAGTTTTGTGGCCACTCTTTAAGAAATGTGCTGTTCTTTGATGTCTAATTCACGAACCGAACCCTCATTTTTAATAAGCATTTAATTGACTTCAAAACCATATCAAAGATATTCTGAATTTAATATCTGAACAAAATATAACTTTAAAAAAAACTGAATTAAATCGATAATAATTACCAAAATCATTTTAGCGAATAAATTTTCCTTGTCTGTTTATCAAACATTTGATAGATTATTATGAAGTTTTCGTGAATTTTAGGCTTAAATTATTGTGCCTGGATCATTTAGCAAACAATATGGCCTAAAAATCTAATCTAGATCATAAACATTTTAGAATTTAGAGCAAAATTATCTAACTTATACATTGTTTATGTAGTTGAGCATGTTGAATTTATTGCCAAAAATAGGGAAAAATCTAATGGAATATAATGAGTTCAAAATGAAATTTTATTAGTTTTTGAGCTCTAATTTCCAATTAAATAAAAATACATTTCATATATTTATTAGTGAATAGTGTATTTGCACGATAACTTAGGGAAAAATTTACTTAAAAGGCACAGAATAATGTCTGTACTATAAGTGAGAGATGATATTCTGCTGCCAATATTCTGTTGGGAATACATATGCTTTTGTGTATGTGTTTTTGAGACCCACCATAATCTCAAATTGAATGGACACACCTTTTTAGAGTTACACTGATTTTCTCTGTGTGTGTCTCTCATTCTGTTCTCACACAGAACTGACTGTCATTATTGGGTTTGAAATGCATTTTCATGACATTAAAACATAACATTCAATGAAATTTTTATAAATATTTTACTGCTGTCTCTCATATTATGTCAAATATCGACAACACTTTTCCTTCACTTTTTTAATACATTTTATTTCAGGTCTAAAATAATTGTCTCATTTCGTTACTGAGCCCTCACTTTATGTTAGGATCTTTTTTTTATTGTACTAAATTTGATTTATTTAAGGATATTTTTATAATCTAAATTTAACTTGTTTATTGTTTGTGAGAAAAACATCCTTGATCCTTTTGAAATTAATTAATCATAGCATATAATTTCTATTAATTTGCGTAGAATAGTTTACTAGATTATTTAGATTAATTTTAAGAAATGCATATTACATTAAAATAAACATGCACTTTTTCTCAGAGTTATCTAGTACAATATGTGCGGGCTATAAACAGTTGAGAGTTTTCAAAGTAAACTTTTTTTTTACTAAAATAAAATTTATGGCATTTCTTTGCGGTCTTTCCTTTCTTTTCCTTAAAATCAAAGGAGAAGTAAATGTTTTTTTCTCCATAAAAATAGTCGACAAAAACTAAAATGATTTCATTGAAATATTTGATTAATAGGATTTCACGTATTAAGTGACGCATTCGAGTGATTGGCACCAGAATTATATATTAACTTTTGATTATACTTGTAATTAATCGCAAACCAATGGTTGGGTAGAAATCTCTTACAGTTACAGACAGTGACTCTCTCTCTCTCTCTCTCTCTCTCTCTCTCTCTCTCTCTCTCTCTCTCTCTCTCCCTCTCTCTCTCGAGTTTTACCATTTATTTTGAAGATAAGACAACTATCGTTAGAACTTATATTTTTTGATCAATTCTTAAATCAATTGAAATAAAAATCAAATTTTTTAGCGAAAGTTTAGTTCGTTTACTGTTTTTGTGTCTTATATTTAATTTGCAGTAAAGATATGAGAATTACATAAACAGTATTTCTCAGTTTAAGAGGTTTAATGTCTTTGACTTTTCGATTAATATGTGAAAAATGCCTTAAATTGAGAGTTAAGTGAAGTCCTCCCAAATAAAAAATTGAGGCAATTTTTAATTGATTTCGTGTGACTTGAATTTAAACTATTTATTTATGGCCACAAAAGTAGTCATATTCTTAAAGAAATATCTTCTCCGATCAGTTTTCTAATGTTTATTATTTATATAAATTAATGCTTTTTTAAAACATTATTTCATTTGATTTAATTAATAAGATTTGATGGAAATATAACTTCTTTTTTGATAAATAACTAGAAATGGAAAACCAGTTAACAAATGGAAATGTTATTCATTTTTATTAGTTTTTTTCAAAACATTATTAATTTATATCTATTTTAACAAATGTTTATATTTCTTAACGCAATAATCAAAACATAATTTTATGCTTTTTATAAAACAGATTTATATTCCATTTATGTATTTGAAGGGCATTTTTCACTGTTTGATAGGGCACAGGAAGAACACCCGTTCCTAAATGAAGCTCAACTAATCAGTATATCACAGATTGATATAATAATTGAGTTACTTATAATCAAAACACAATTGAATTTTTATATGAATTCCTTTTATAGATCTTTTCATATAAACTTTTATATAAACTAATATATAGATGTGGGCTCAGAGTTCCTGAGCCCAGAGTCAACGAATACTGTTTAGGGCATGAACTATATGGTTGTGCATCAAATAGCATTATATTTGGTGTAAAACAGCTTTAATAATATACAACTCTTTTTTGATGAACACTTTATTTGTATAGAAATTGATGTCAAAGAAAAGGTAATAATGAAAAAAACAGGTGAAACACATTTCAATTTTATAAACATTTCTTTTATTTAATATTTTTTTGTTGTCACAAAAAGTGTGATTTTAATTTTGAAATTTGAACCAAGCTAGATTATTTAAAAAGATAGTTTGTTTCAATATGTTGTGCTGACACATAAAAAGAGGAACTCATATTGTGATCATTTGATATGTTTTTTCAATGGATATGATTTCTTTTAAACTAATCTGACAAAAAAACTGCCTAAAAGTTAATGGATGAGTGCCACGAGCATTCAACTACTCACTGCACAGAGTATTCAGTCTTTCCATTGAGTTTTGCAAAAAAATTGAATTATTATTTCCTTTTCTATATTTTTCAAGTATTGGACAACTATTGAGTCAAACAATAATTTTCATCATTTGTTGGTTTTATTGTCTATTCGTCTGTTTTTATAACAGATAAAATGTTTGGATATAATAGAGAAGTAAAGCCTTAATTGTAGTAAAGTGTCAAAAATCGAGTGTAACCTAAGCCTCAACTCAATTGTTGTTTGAAAATTGCATTTTACAGTTGGAGTCTATTATTGCGACAACTCTTCAGACGTTTTCTTTTCCTTTCAATTCAATAGCAATTGTTTGGTAATTGTCTGAAGAATTGCGGAAACGGTTCCGTACATACAATCATATCATCAGATTCTCTTCTCTCTCAATGACTCTTCTCTATAGCCATACCTTTAAATGTGTTTTGAGTTTTGAAAACACCTTTTTTTTCCTTCTATAGTATAATTACTTAACTTTTATATTCTATTGAATTTTGATAATAAAAATATAGTTTTCTTTAAAAGAGAATTAGTTTTTATAGTAATTTATTGATTCGTTTTCTTTCTTTGAATTTTAAATGAATCGATAATTACAGTAATATTGGGTTTTAATACATTTAAACTTATATAATCTGGAAATCTGAGGCAAAAACTAAAAAGAAACAAGCAAAATTACACCCATTCATCATGTTATCAATGATTTTGTTTGAATCCAATTATCATTCAATAATTTAAACGTAAGGTTTCGGCCAAATATTTTTTTGACGGATGAGTTTTCCACTTAAATATATCTGAGAAGAGATGTTTTGATTTATTATTTGTTAATATATTTACTCTTTTTTTCCTATCATTTAATCTAAACTCAAATCAAATCTTTTATTTTAATATTAAGTTTAATCCGTATTTTAATTATTGATTAGGTTTTAAATATGCTTAACGGAGGCATCAGTGGCTGTGGTGGCAATGTTACCGACTATTCCGGTTCGTTGCAGGTGAGCGGCGGTACCACAAATGGTGTCAACACATCCAACATCACTGATCGAGACAATAGTTCAGCCAATTGGATGGCAAACCACTCAAACACCGCTAATAAACTGAATAATAGCGGTTCCAGTGGTGGCCATTGGGGTCACTCAACGAGTCCAAACTGTATGCCTAATATGCTGGACTCCGGTTCATTCGGCTCTGGCACTGGCCATATGTCTGCCAACAGTTCTGATCCGTTTGGTTTTGTGGCCGCCCACGCAAACGAACTGAAGCCTCCCTTTTACTATACCTCTCAATTTGGGCCCGGAATACGTGGGTTAGCCCTTTAGCCCTTTAATTATACATTTATTATAAGATTATTAGATATTAATTATGAATTTCATTAGAATTTAATTTTATTTCATTAATTTCGACAAATTGTTAACATTTTTTATTCTTATTTAATAACATTTCTATATAACTATATATGGATATTATATAAAAGTACAAAAAATTAATCATTAGTTTATCTAGATCATAATTCTTTCTGTAAATTAATATAAGTATTATTTGTCAAAAGATTAGCGATTCGTTAACTTTTCATTTAATTTGAAGGAAAACTTTGAAAGATAAGATGTTTTGCTTATAATATCATATTTACTGTTATTATATGTTTTTATTTCTGTAAATAATTGTCTTTAAATGTCAATAATAATCATTATTTAAATAAATAAGTTATGTTCTAATATAACCTGGATATTTTATTACTCATTCTCCTTTATATAACTAATAGCTAATAATTCTAACTAGGTCTATTTTTCAAATATCTGCCAAAAGACATAAATAGCCCTAAAAATGAAATAACTATTTATTCAAATATTTAAAAGCATTTTATAATTATGAATGAACGCCATAAGTGGTCCTCCCCTTTGATTTGTAGATATTTAGCAACACATGGTAAATTGATAATAGCACCATAAGCAAGCACATCTTAAATATAGGATTTTAAAAGGAGAGAACGCGTCGTTTTTGACATTTTTATTAATGTTATAAAATTGCTATAATTATAAGTTGTAATCCATCACATCCTATGACTGTCTCAACAGATGACAATTATTCGGTTCATTTTTCACCGAAAAACTACAATTTCAGGCCTTCGCACAGACATCCAAATCGACTAAATTAAGAACAGAATAAAATAAAAAGAAATATTAAAATTTAATTCTAATGAAAATACATTTTTAAAGAGAAATAGTTATTAGTTTTCTACTAATTTGTGGATAATTTTTGTCTGATTTTCAGACTTTTCGTCAAATAAATTGAATTTCTTATCAATATTTTGTATATAAACTTATAACAAGTGAACGAATATTAATAATGAGCATGTAAAAACAAGCTAAAAGTAAAAACACCAAAGATAAAAATTTTCCTATTGATGTAAAAAATACCATGAAACTATATTATTTATAATCTACGACAAATTCAAAATAAAACACTTCCTGACACTATTTAAGAACTTTTAACATATGATATGAAAATAAGGTATAAATAAGTCATACATAGACACACATTTAGTATACATTAATCATAAATCTATTAATTATTAAATATAAATCTATAAACTCTTCATATCCAGAGCTAATCATAATTTAATTGCTTATAAATTAATGGAGAAATTCATATAAATATTTAATTAGTATTTTGAGTGACTTTTTTCAATGAAACGCTGTTTTATAGATAAGAGGATTGGATCCCAACTCAGATACAAATTTTTTTCATAAAATTAATATTAAACGACTATATTCTGTGCGAAGAGGAAAATATACAATTTTTTGGTTAATTTTATCTGACACTTATCATCAAAAGCAAGTGATTAATATTATATCGAATGTTAGCTATTATTGGAAATATTGAGAAATGACTTCCAATGACTTTCTTGTAAAGTTTCAAAGGACTTAATCCTGATATTGAGTGATAAATAGCGATTAGAACCTGGATATAAGCTTTTTTTTTAATCATAGCCTTAATCATATTTTTTTTGAAGGATGACTCTATAGAATAATTTTGGTTTGACTCCCTGTCCACCAATTCTTAATAATCTAGGAACATTTTGTTTACTTTTAATTATTAATTATTAGTTAAAATAGTATTTGTTTTGATTATAATTTCTCAACAAATAATTATTTTAAAAATTTCCACCAAAAATAACCTTACTTAATTATGTTAGGGATGTTTGATAAAATAATCTTGGTCAAAGAATTTGAAATGTTATGGAACATTGAAGAAAATATTTATAAAGACACGAATTTTTAATTATCAGAGATTAAATTACTTAAAATCAAAGTATATTTTTTTCATCCATCAGATTTTTTGATTTTTAATCTACCGTGCGACTTTTTCCTATTAAAACCATTTACTCGAATATTTTAGTTTTAATTATAAGAAAATATTAATTATAGATATTTTATAAATTTATAGAAAAAAATATATGACTATTAATTAAAATTAGATTTAGAGGCAAATATTCCCAAGATCATTTTACACTGTTTGCTAATAGCATGTGCTTGTTTATTAGTGCTCTCTTTAAAAAGAGATGTGAATGAACAAAATTCTTAGCACAGGATCTGAGGTCTGTCCAAAGGAATTCGTTTGCACTCTAATGAATCGTAA
>JAQIXI010001343.1:0-14273 GCA_034700165.1 Galumnidae sp. Gr-Ori-00277 | reverse complement strand
GGCACAGTAGAGGCACAGGCATTGATGAGGTGTGTGTTTGTGCTCCGGTTGTTTCATGAGTGACGTATTTGGTGCTAACAAAGCGTTTGATCACATCGTGTGAGTCAATAGAAAGATGGCGTCAATACAAGAGTAATAGTGCGCGAAATCTCATCCAAAACACAAAATCATTTAATTTTTCAAAATTTCGTTTCAAATCATTCATTAGTTTTTCATTTTCTTCACTAATAATTGTGTTTATGTCTCATAAAAGCTATTAAAAGTTCAACTCAAATGTCATCCAATCACTACTCCATCAGCGGCTGTGGGGCCACAAATGGCGCCAACGGTCGCACAACAGGGCTCTGGTCAGTGCCCGTTGGTCTCAGGGTTTATGCCAGTTGTAGTCAGGGCGGAAGAAAGTACATGGAAGACAACTATGACATAAAGTACCAGTTCAATGGTGATAATGAACTCCAGTACATATATCTGGCAATATTTGATGGTCACGGCGGTGATGTCGCCGCCAAATACGCCAAAGAGAATCTGTGCCACAATATTATCCGTCAGCGGGCCTTCTGGTCAAAGACCAGCGATGAGGACGTATTACAGGCCATAAGAAAGGGATTTGTTCGGACCCATTATGATATGCGAAAGGAAGTCCGTAAGTATTGCGACAGTCAATTGTCTGCTCCCAAAACTCCCCCTAAAAGTGCCGTTTCCTCCCTTTGCTCACCACTTGTCTCACGAATGCCTTTCCTTTTGGTTGTCATGACAGCCCTGAGCACACCATATATTTTTGGGTTTAATAGCACTTCTTCGGCGAACAGCCAATCACTGGCAACCAACCAATCGATTGAAATATAACCAGTGCTCTGTGTCTGTGCCAACGCACACAACACTCAATTCAAATGCTGAGCAATGGGGGTGTGCTTATGGTGTGCTTTGCATTGCTCTCTGATGTCAGTCTTGTGTAAAATCTGGTTATAATTATAGAAAAAAAATATCTAATAATAACCGTCTGTTAAGTGTTGTCTAAAATAACCAGTTCTACGAAAGAGAGGGATGTTATTCCAGTGCAGAGCACACCATATAAAACGGGTTTTACTGTACTTTTTTTCTCTCTGCACTTCTTTTTTGTTTCATACAATTTAAAGATAATTGAAAGACATTTCATCTCTCGATTATATGAATGACTTAATCAGAGCTTTATTTAGTCATTTCTCTAAAGAAATCGATGACTAAACCCTTAACTATGAAAAGGGACTTAACTTTGCTCTCAATTTAAAGTAAAGTTAATATAAATATCTCTTTTGATATTAGACTCAAATATTTGTGTTTCGAATGTAATTCTAATCATTTGTTTAGTATTTAATCGATTTGGGAATTATTATTATCTAAACTAAAATATACTTTAATCTTGGCTTCAATTCATGTGAAACTCCTCTCTTTATTAATAAAGTCTTAAAGCCCTTCCCCTTAAAGCACAGCCCCTTTTGGTGTAAAGACATTTCACTCAATTAGTTCTTTTTTCTATTGTTTTTAGTATTTAATTGTTTTTTATATTTCGCTTTTCTATTGATTTGTTTGAGTCGTTTTCCATAGCGTTTGAGTCAATTGTTTTATGGCAGTGCCCTAAGAAACTGATTGTTTGCCCGTTTGGTTAACTAACTTTGAGAGCACAGCATAAGTTTTTTGCCTTTCAATTCTGTTTCGAAAGTATTGACCCCTTTTCTGATGAACACGTTTTTCAAGTCTTTTCTCTTCGAAGAATTTTGAAATTTTTTTTTCACTTATTTTTCATTTTTTAAGAAATAATTTCTTTTGAAAATTCATTCAATGATTAACATATTTCGTAATTCTTCAATGACTTTCACAATTGATTTTGCTTTTAAAGGATGTGCAAGAGCTTCATTAATAATGTTTGTCATTCTGTACCGTTTCTATTGGTTTGACCTAAAATTGTGGAAAATTTCCGTATTTTTAATTAAGATATGTTTTCTCAAATTCATAGATCATATTTTGAGAGTATTAATAAAATATAAAATTGCAAATGATCTTGCTCACTCTACTTTAATGGGAAAAAGTTGAATAAACTTATTCTGTTTCGCGCCTATCATTCAATTTCGAGGAAAACTTTTGAATTTTTGGAAATTTTTCAAATAGTTTTGAAACATATTTTGGGGGAAATTTTCTCAATCGATGTCTAATTACTCGAATTGATAGCAATTTTCCGCTTTTATTGAATTCTTTTTGGCATTAAATAAATCGCTACTCATTTGCACAGAATTGGTATTCTTGTGGAACTGGTTTTCTTTTTGTTCTGAGCGCTGGTTTTGGCAAAAATTCTTCGACATCTTATCTGATAATCAAATCCTTTTTTAGCTGACATTGAAATCGATTTAAATTCTGATTAAAATCTTTACAAAAAAAAACTTTTGAGACATTTTTATAAAATTCTTTGACTTCAATCAAATCTTGGAATCAATCAATCATTTGATGGCATCTTTTTTTTAAAAACTTGTTCTGTTCAGTGAAATGGCCAAAAACAGCGTCGGGTCTACCGTCCACTTCGGGTACAACTGCTTCCATAGTATTTATAATGAATGGGAAGTACTATACGGGACATGTGGGCGATTCCAGGATAGTGTTGGGCCGCAAACACGAACCCACCGGGAAATGGATGTCATGTTCTCTAACCAGAGACCATAAGCCGGAGTCTCCGCGAGAAAAGAGACGTATCGAAGCGGCCGGCGGTCAAGTGATGAACAAATCTGGTGTCGATAGAGTTGTTTGGAACAGACCAAAGCCCGGATACAATGGTCACCGACGAAGTGGTGGTTACGATCAGATACCGTTCTTAGCAGTCGCCCGTTCTCTCGGTTTGAATGACATAAAATAAATGTATCTCTAATTGAATATCTATTTCTTATCTTTAGGGGATTTGTGGTCATATAATCCAGGGCTCAACACATATATAGTCTCACCCGAACCTGACGTTAAATGTATACCTATTGATGGAAACGACACTTGTCTTCTGTTGGCCAGCGATGGCCTCTGGAATATGATGACAACACAAACAGCTGTTCGAGTAATACAAGAGGTAGAAGAGGATCAGTACAGTCCAGAGTTATTAGAAGCTGTGTTCGGCACCGGTTCGACCCGATTGAGTCCGTCGCGAGCTTTGGTCCACTTCTGTCTGAACCGTTGGTATCAGTCAAGGTTTAGAGCCGACAACACCACTGTATTGGCGGTTATGCTCGAAGACAATCAGGGCATTGCTCTTCACCGCAATGACCAGAATAGTCCGACTAATCCACTTTTCAGCGACAGTGAAGAAGATGAGAGCGATGACGGATATTATGAGACATTCGATTCCAATGACTACACATTCAGTCAAACTTATGACTCTATGAAGAATAATTGCAAGAGTGAAGACAACTCCACTGCGATCTCATCGACGACAATATGTAATATAATATTCTTTTTAATTTTTATCTCATCTCTGGTTTTGTTTTAGTTTTAGACAATTCATCGGAATCTTCAGTTCCTGACGACAACCAAAAAAGCAGTTCTTCCACAAACAGTTCTTCAGCCGAATTATCAGATAATTGTTTAACGAAAGATACTGACGATGAGAAAAGAATAAATGTTGACGAAAGAGTATTGACGCCATTAACTAATGTTTGGCCAAATTTAGAGATGATTAAAGAGAACACCACTTCAGAGATGACAATCAGTACCACATTCGAAACAGTAGAAGAAAGTGCGAGCAGTGAGTCGTCGCGCGACAGTGGAACTGCTTCTCCACCAACACCGCTGGCCATAAGTGCCGGTGAAGAGCTCACCGAAGAAGAATACTTAGCACTTCCATCTCTGGTAAATCTCTCCCAAAATGAATGGGACTTATTTGTGGTAATCGATCCCAAAACGTTGTCCGTCCTGTCGACAGATCTGAACGCTGTTTCAATCTCTGGCGAAGAGAACAGTTGTGTCGACGAATGCCAGTCTTTGACGAACATTAATAAAGTGATAGAAGAGACAAACGATTATGTGTTGAGTAAAAGCACAGCATATTTGAGACAAACAACTAATACTACCGATTATATGATTAATCCTTCGGAGAGCTTCTGGTCAGACAATTATTATACTGCAATCAGAGGACGGACTTCACTGCCATTGACTTATGTTGAGACTCACTGCTCGCCGCACCTGTCGGACAGTTGTTCGCCTTTAGTTTCTCTAAAAGAGAGGAGTGGATCAGCTATCAGTGACAATAGTTTATGCATTTTTGGTGCATTAAAATCATGCGCTAATATTAATACGAATAGTAGTTCTGTCGGTTCTGTTCCGGACAATAGTCTAAGCAAACAGTTGTCAAAAGTGTTGGCCAACTGTACTGGAAATCGGAGGGCTGTCAGCGAAGATAGAAATAAGAAAAAGAATAGACTATTCAAATCAAACCGACTTTTAAGAAGACTTAGTCTCGACAACAAAACGCCAAAAGTGTCGCTCAATCGAAAGAGAAGGCATTCACCCGACTATTCTCCGCCTTCTAAACACTTGAGGTCTTCGTTGTGGACACGAAAAGCCTCGTCTTTAGCCTCCAGAGAACACTTCATGCAAATGAATTTCACTCGAAGTCTGAAACAGTTGGCTGTCGGCCGACTCACCCGTTCCCGACTCAGACCTATTAAACTACTGAAGACTTTGAACAGGAAATGAGTTTTTTCTTTTGTTTTAATTCCAAATCTCTTCCGAATTAACGATTAAGTATTGGACGTAAATTTTGTTAATATCTGAACAGTATTTCCGTTAAGAACTCAATCTTATAGTCATTGAAGTCTTGTTTTTCTTATTTTAGATATTTTTGTCGAAACTTTTTTAATACTTTTCTTATATTTTTTTTCCTTCTTTTAAACCAATATTTGGTTATTTTTGTCCGACTTTTGGACTTTTAAACATAAAGTAAACGAAAGGCACACAAAAAATTGGGATTTTTGTATAAAAAAAAGAAATGTCTTATAGTTTTGAATTTTAATGAAACGATGAGTGTATTGAATAGATTAAGACAATTATAAGCCATTCAATAGCTATTTATAACACTATTTATAATAATAACTGATATTTAATTGAAGACAAAATTCATATTTATATCTGTGATGTGCATTAAATTACATTATTATGGCTCTCAAAAGGCAGACATAAATCCATTGTTCACTCATTTATGACATTAATTAGTAAACATTTAATTAATTAATTAATAATAATCGAAGAATTGTTTTTTTCTCCTTTAAAATCACTTTTAATTCAATATTTGAGTTAAAAGGAAAATATATTTTCAACAAAAAAAAAAGTTTTCATTATTTCATTGGTTTTTCATTTAATCGTTTCGTCTATTATTTAACTTATTTTTATTTTTTTTAATTGACTCTAATATTAGTATAAATTAATTAAAGTAAATGTCTTTTTCTTTGTTATTCAAAGATAGGATATTCTGAAACAGTTGTGTCATAAGAATTGATGATTACTTCCAAAACGAGTTTTAGAAGGTTTTTGTCTAAATTTTTGACTCTTTTTTTTCAGGAAAGTTGTAGTGAATTCAAAGTCCACTTTTAAGCCAAAAGTCATTTAAATTTTAAGAAAAAAGTGTTTTTTTATAATTTTCTTTTATTTAAATAATTGAAAACTTTTCTCAAATTACCTCTTATTATATGATATAATGAATTAAGACTTCTTTTAATTAATAAAAACTATTTGTAATAAAAAATTTATGAATTTATAAATCAATCGAATAAATAAACGATTCGTAGGTTTTTGTGATTGAATTTCAAAAATAAAATTCACTTTTTTTTAAGAAAAGATTTTTATATTATTTTTTATTTTGAATCTATTAATTGATATAAGTTTTTATCACTCATTCATTATTCATTGTTTTTGAAAATATTCAAATATTTGAAAATCACCATGCTAATTTTTGAGATTCAGTGATTTATGCAAATTTGTGCAGTGATTTCTCTCATTTCCACCCATTAATTGTTTGACAGTATTATTCCAGAACTCCCTCTGAAGTCGAGAATTTGTGATTAACCCCGGTTTGAAGCGCCACTAATTTTTCCCCTTTTTTGAGCAAAAATTCAAAATCTGAACAAAATTTTGTTTAATAATTGTTTATTTAAATACAAGTAGTGAACCTTGCTTAGTTTAACATGCACATTTAATTTAGTGTACTTAAAGTAGCCATGTAACATTTTCTGTAAAAAAGTTATTTAGTCCAAACAAAATAATAATTTCGGAGACTTTAAAAGTGAGGTGTCCTGACTCAGTCCTGATTCAGTCCCGACTCAGGACTCCAAACGTTATTCATTTAAAAACCAATTTATCTAAAGTTTGTCCAAAGGTTTCGATAATTTAATGTTATTTTTACTCTAAAAAAGTGTTTTTTAATTATGATTTAATCGCATATTAATCATCAAAAAGACGTTTAGAATTTAAGGCTCAAAAAATATCAAGGGTAAATATATTTAGAATTTTCACCTTTTAATAACTAATATTAATACAAATATCAATAGATTTTTATTTTCACAAATTCTCAAATAATTATATAATTTATGATAAAATATATTATTGTTGTGTTGTCTTCACTTTCGAGCGGCGGTGCCTTTCTTTCCGCGCCGGCGTTTCTTTCCAAACGGGTTGGGACTCGAGGCGCGCACAGGTATTGGCGTATTGGGTCCCAGACCTACAAACTCTGGATTCTCGTCGTCAGGACTGGAGATCTCTTCGGATGCGGAGAGGCTTTGCTTTGAAGGGAAAGGGAGACAAAGTATTAGATGAGAAACTCATAATCAAACACTGATTTTCTGATCATTACTTCTTCCGGAAAAACATTTGTAAACATTTTCGACTCTTTCTCTTTAAGTATTGGTTTCGGTCTTTTGAACACTATCTCAGACTCTGGCTTTTTATTAGACTCGAGCACTGGTATCATCGACGGTCGACTCTCCACCACTTTATCCTTTGAGGTAAGCTCTGACTCCTGTTCTGATTCTGAGGAACAAATCTTTGTTAGAACTGGTTCTTGTGCTGAGCGTACAAATGACAACTCGGGTGTTATCTCTCGAATAGCAGGAGTCGGCGGTTCGACCATTGACTCGAATTTTGACTCACAATTTTTATTCTGTTCTGAGAGATCCGACACTTCTAAGTCGAGCACTGCATTGGATTCAACATTCGAGAGGTGACTATTTTCTAATTTTGTTTCTTCTTTATTGACCTCCGCTTCAGATTCTGGACTTAAAATAGGTTCCGGTTCTTGACTTTGAATTTCTTGTAAATCTTGAGCTGAGCTTTCAATCGGTAAGAGTTTTGGTTCGGATTCCAAAGTGAGGACAGATTCTTGTTCTCTACTTTCAACTATTTCAGAGTTTTCATTGATTTGAGTCTCTGAACTGAGCACAGGTTCTATACTTTGATTTAATAGCGTTTCTTCTATTGAATGTTCCCATCCTATGGTTAGTACGGATTCTTCTATTATTTGAGAGCTCTCATTGAGTTGAGGTCTGGAATCTATATTTATCATTGGCTCAGAACTATTGGTGAAAGCTATCACTGGGACAGAGTTCTCAATCGGCTCATCTCCTATCAACTGTTCATTAGTTTTCTCTTCAAGTTTGGAGTCTAAGAGAGGTTTCGATTCTATACTTTGTAGTTCTGGTGATTCTTTTAAAAGGGATTCAATTGTTTGCGGAACTGATTCTGAAATTTCTTTATGTTCTAAACTTTGACTCTCGATAAGAACCGACACTGGAATTGATTCTTCAAAAGATTGTAGATCTGGTGCCGATTCACTAATCTCTTGAGTATTGTTTACTTCAGATTCCATACTTAAAGTAAGCACAGGCTCTGAATCTATATTTTGAAATGTTGTCAACTCTTCTATTGTCGGTTCAATTGTTTTGGGCTCCGATTCTAACGTCGAATTAACCAACTCTTTGACTGAGTCTTCAGAAGGTATAGACTCCGTCACTGATTCTGAGCTCTGATCGGATCGAATCTCAATATTCTCTTTTAATTGATTATCAAAGGGTTGAGTCGTTTGCATCTCAGGTTCAGAAAGTGGTGTCGAGTTATCTAATATTTGTGTGTCTTCTGTCGATTCTGTTTCAGTTTCTATAATTTGCATCACTTCGGGTTCAGATCTGTTCTCTTCAATGATTAGGTCAGTTCTTTGCTCTTCATTTGGTTTTAATTCTTCCATTACTTGTGTTTCAGATAAGTTAATGCCATCGATTGGCGTTTCAGTCACTTCTTTTATGGTTTCGGAGACAATAACCGGACTTTCATTAGATTCTTCGCTATTTATCACTTGAGAGTCATTTATCTGTTCCTCAATTTGTTTGACATCATTTGGAATTGAATTGGGATTCAAATCAATAATTAAATTATTGATTGTTTGCGGAGAAGTGATTAGATCTGTAATAATGGTATCAGACTTTTCGATGAGAGGTCTGTCCTCTTCTATTAGATTAAAAGTTTGTGTTATCATTACTTCTGACACTTCATCGATATCTACATTTGATGAGTTTGAAGACATTGATTGTTGAATGCGCTGAAGAAGTAATGGAGCCGTCAGTTCACCAGTACTTAAGTCATCCATTAAGTTCTGAGTTAAATCTGGGTCATTCTCTTTAAACTGTTTTTCCTTTTCTTCCTCTTCTGCCGAATAAATCAATTCTTTCATTAATTCGTCTTCAAGTCTTTCAAGAGATGAGTCAATCTGTTCCACAGATGTGGTCATCAACTGATCACTGTTTACATCATCTGTTCTTAAGAACTGTTCCCTCGAATTCATATCAACAGATAATTCATTGTTTGATTCAATGGTTTGGACGGCATTTTCATTGTCCTCATTATCATTGGATCCATTGTTGTGGTTATTATTATTACTGTCGATGTGGTTGTGATTAAGACTTCTGTTGGGCGACGGCTCTCTCGACAGAGATCTTCTGATCTGATACCCCCTAAAAGCCGCCTGTATTCGAATGGCGGCCTCCTCTTCGTCCAGAACTCTTCCATTCTGTTCTTCGATTTGAATAATAGGTGACTGAATGGGAAGTATTTCTTCTTCAGGTCTGACCAGAGGTTCTTCATTAGTATTGATCTGTGATTCCAATAAGTCTTCGGAATTCTTTCTACTCTGAGAACTGAATACTTCTATTCTTTGTTGAGTTTCTAAATCTGGAATAATGTCGTGACTCTCAACTATATTCAAGTCTTCAGTTGTCTGTTGACTCTGAGCCTGAGGTTCGATTGCTTTCACCACAAACTTATCGACTGATGTCTTGCAAACCTTGTCTTCGACGCCCCAAATATTTTTAATATTAGGCTCAGGGGTACAAAGAGTGGTCACATTTGCCAACTGGTCTTCTTTCACATCATCTTTGAACAGTTCGATGGCAAAGATCTGATTTTTTGCCTGAGTTTTGCCCATCTCTTCGTTGAATATCGTCTGAACGACTTCCTCTTCAAATATCATTGAATCTGTTTTTCTCTCTTCTGATTCAAAGACAGAATCTTCTGATTCAATGGTTGGCTCTTTTTCTTCAGTTACTTCTAGGCATTCCTCGTCTTTGGGCACAGAATCAGTCATTTCTCTAACAAATTCATGAAAAGAATTTCTAATTATTTCTTGAGTTGTGTTTTGTGACACAATTTCGACAACTTTTGTCTGAATCGACTCTTTTTCAGAAATTTCAACTGAATTCTGGTTATAATCGTCTCTAAGTTTGACATCACTTTCGCTGATATTCTCGACATTTGTGTCGTTATTATCGAGTATTTCATTAAGTTTTGCCAAAACCTCAGATTCTTGAGTATTGTCTTCAGAAGCGATGAATTGGTCGACAAACTCTTCAATTGGTTCGACAACTGAAGACTCGACTTTTGTCTTTTGTGTGTCAACCAAATTAATTATTGATTCAGACTCTGTCTCTGACATCAAGACATTGAACACTCTGTCGATAACTGTTTCATCTGATATAGTCCGATGTGAGGCAATCGGTTGTTCTTCAGTTGGTTCGACATCTAATATGTTTTCCTTACAAACATAGGTTTCGATCACTTTATTATCGTTTGAGTCCTTCAGTGGAATAACTGTTTCAGTGAGTCTTCCATTAAGGGTCGGAAGAATTTTCTGTTCGTCTGAAGGTATCTCGCCTTCAATCAGATCTGAAACCTTGTCCTCCAAATGTTGGGACAATTTCTTCCAATTGTTAAAATCGTTAACAGAATTTAATGTTTGACTCTCAAAGTTCTTCGGCGGCGGAACCACTGGTATATCTGCCACACAATTTAATTAAACTTAAATATTATCTATTTCAATAAGTAATCTTGCTTATTTTTTAAGTTCATTTAATTAGTATATTTTAAGAACTAATTGAAATGAAATCAGAACAGGTATAATTATCCTAGATTAAAATACTGGTCATTTAGATTAAATTATATAAAATTTGATTCATATCTTAAGTTGAAGACTATTTGTGGCTATATTTTAGATAAAATCTAATTACAAACTAAGAATAGTGTCTAGAATTTTAAACTTGTTAAAAAGAATACCCTCGTCAATTAATGGAGTGTTGTCTCCACTACTCCTCATTTCACTGACGTGTCTTCTCGCGAGAAAACCTCTGACTCCGGCCTGTATTTTGACGACCGCCTCCTCCACATCCGGTGAAAATATATTAGTGTCGATTTCAATTTCATCCAAACCATCTTGCAACTTTTCCTCTAAAGGGTGAGGAGGGGCGGCGTCCACCTGAGTCTCAAATGTTGTCGTATATACTATCTATTAAAAAATTAAACACAATTTATCTTCAATTATATAAGAGTTTAATTATTCATATATTAATTCTTTAACTTGTTAATTTTATTAAAAAATAAACTGCTCATGGTAAAGATCAAGGGCTTTTTTAGTTTTTATTGTAGTTCTAAATTAATTTTTATAAATAATTAAAGCAATTTGAGCCAATGTCAGCCCAAATGTCATTTTTAACACTTGAAAAAGTGTGTGAGACATTAATTTGACAATAATCAAGGTCAATCATTTTAATTGCTCCGTTTATTCGATAAATCTATTAAATACTACTAAAGACTAGTATTCAATCAAATTAATCAAAATTAATGATAAATGTTTTTGAGAGCACTTCTCATTTAAACTAATTAATCCTTACTCTAAATGCCTAATCAAGCGGTCCCTTCAAACCATCCCTTAAAGCAAGGGTTGACTTCAATCGAGAATTTTCTTTTATTGAATTTTTTATTAATAATATTAAAGTTAATTAACTTTTTGTAAATTAAATGTTTTTAAATTAAATTCTAAATTGAAGTGACATTTGAATTGACCACATTTCAAGTCAAGTATAAAATTTGTGATGAGCACAGAATATGGTTCGACCCATTTTACTTTGTCTGCTAATAAATGACTCACTTTTTCTTTGTCGACATCTTTATTCCTCTCCTCAACCAGACTCTTATCTGGGTGTTTATCTAATAATGGTTTGGCACTTTTTTTTGGTAAATGTTGTAGTGAGGACTCTGTCGCTACCGGTGTTGACGAGTGTTTCCTTATTTCAGGAACAGTCACTTGTTGTTGTTGTAAAGGAGTGTTGGGTTCAGCTGTTGGTGAGGCACAGAATAAGATAATTAGTAATAAAATATCTAAAAGAAATTCTTGTAAAATACGTTTGCATTTAATTTATCAAAAAAATTAAGACATTTTATGATTCGCGCTTCAAAATATAAGCAAGTAACATTCAACTGGTCATTTGTCAAGGATAAAATAAGTCACTCATAAACCTCTATTATTGATAGGATTAATGGCAATCCTAGGTATTATTAAAGGGTTCATTTTTATGTTAGTAAAAGTAATATTAGTTTAGATGAAAAAAGTGCCTCAAAATCATTCCGTAGTTATAAACACAGGAATAGACAGAGAGTTGTGTTAAGTGTTGGTAAATGTCATAAGGATTTCATTTACTTTATTGTGGATTAAATAAGGTTTCCTTGAAATACATCTAAAATAAGTGTGAGTTTTATGAATACCTTTATTGACATTTTGTTTATTAACTAAAATATTCCAGAAATAAGTTTAAGAAATATTCAAATATTTTTGTACTCTTTTTGAAGGTTTTGTAAACAAAAAACTTCTATTGAAAACAATTTTGAAACTCAAACAGAGTTTTTGTGGTTATAATTCGGAGTTAAGGACTGTTAAGAAAGGAGTACTTCATATTCGATATCCTGTACTTCAAGTAAGTCAAGAGTTTTTCAGATCAAAAATCAGACACAAATCGATATTATAATTACGTTTCGTTTAACAAAAATAACAAATAAATGTGTTTTTAGTTTAAGAAATTAAAGAATAATTTTTAGTTATTTTTTTATTGAAATTAATAACCATTTGTTTGACGAATGATTTATACATTAAAACCGAATCAAATGAAAACCTTTGAGTTATTTATGTCCGACAGAAGTGATTAATCGATTAAATGTTTGCATACTTTGGATATTTCTGGTGAGAGAGAGAGAGAGAGAGAGAGAGAGAGAGAGAGAGAGAGAGAGAGAGAGAGAGAGAGAGCCATTAGAAATTTCTAAGAAAACTTCAATTTTCTCCATTTGTTTTATCAGAAATATTGAGTTATATTTAAATATAGAGATAATAGAAACGGGTCTTATCGGGTGATTAAACGATGAATTTTTAGTCGAAAAACGCACTTAAAATTAGGACAAAATTAATATTTATTATAAGTTATATTCCATTGAAAATATTTAGAATCAGTTTTTTGATTAAATTTCAAAATAAATATTATCAAGATGCTCCCTTTTCTAAATCTTCTTCAGTGTTGAAACATGATCAAGGTGAGCTCATTTTTTAAAAATTGTGTTTTAGTTTTAAATGAAACAAAAAGAATAAGAAAAATAATAACTAGAATAAGAAAAGTAATTAAATATTTTTCAATATAATCTTGCCAAAAATC
The DNA here is from genome assembly GCA_034700165.1 of Galumnidae sp. Gr-Ori-00277. Lineage (NCBI taxonomy): Eukaryota > Metazoa > Arthropoda > Arachnida > Sarcoptiformes > Galumnidae > Galumnidae sp. Gr-Ori-00277. The sequence goes on along the minus strand of JAQIXI010001343.1, from coordinate 1,257 downwards.
GAGTTCAATAATCTGGGCGTCGATTTAATTATATTTAAATTCGACTTCTTTTCAATATTTAATTGAACTGAATTCAGGGTCAGTTATCGCAAGTATTTTAGGCGTCAAAACTATTTTAATAATTAATTTTACACTTTATTTATATAACAATAATTGTTTGAAACAATCTTTTGATTTCAAATAAAAGCTTTTAATTTACATTAGATTTAATTAACGTTTCACTAATTAATTGCAAAATTTAAGTTAAGAGTCATTACTAAAGACTTATAAATAGATTTTTGTTTTGAGAGGAAGAAATAAGTGTCGGTTAGACTTACACTCTTTCACGACATAAGTCCCAAATTTGAAAATCGAGAAAAAACAGCCCATTATTGCAACACTGGATGAGAACAGAATAACTTTTTTCCTTAGGTTTTTGGTTACATTAAAAATAGTTTTGTTTTGATATTCACTAAAATTATATATAAAACAAAACAAATAGTTTTAAGTAAAACAACGAAACAAAAAGTTTTTAATCAAAAAAATGTGCAAAAAATAATTGAATTGAAATTTGAGTTTTGGCTTAAATATAAAGAATTTATTTCACTTATGTCTGTTCAAAGAATTGGTTAAACTTCATATCATAAGTCAGTGCAGAGCACAAGTCAACTGATTTGGCGCACAGCACAGCCTCTGTGTTAGAGTAACTGCCAGTCTATCCGTTTTCGCACAGAACTCGGGCTAAACACTTAACACTAAACAGTTATTAAAAGTCTCTAAAGTAAAAACAAAAAAATAAAACTGTTTTACTAATTCTGTGCCTTCACTACTGGTTTGGTTTGTCTTATGCTGTGCACAGAGAGTGGGGGAACTCAGTCTTTTCAGAGACGATTGGAGTTAAAAATAAAGTTTTGACTAAAATTTATATTTTAAATACAATTTTTGATCCCTAAGAATGAGTTATGAATTGAGTGCCGATAATAGCGGAACACATAAACCATTTCCCAAAAGCATTGATTGCCACACATTTTTGCAAATTCTTAGTCTTAATTAGTTGATCCCAACTCAAGAACAGATGTAAAGACCTTGATCATCACTCACAAGTGTTGTTCTATTGAATAAAAGACAGTTCAATGAGTAAATAGTAAGAGCACAGGCGATGAGCACAGCATTCATAGGAGTTAGTTTACATTTCATTAACGATTTTACAAACGAAAATACAGTCGATCCTCTCTAATTGCACTCTTGGTAATTTCAAACCTCATTAATTGAAACCAA